>CM031969.1:15901893-16152158 GCA_018804465.1 Populus tomentosa | reverse complement strand
ATTAATAATAATTAAAAACTAAACTAGAAAAATAAAAATATAGATGTAGATTAAGAAATTTGATCTCGTACTATGAGCCATGTACTTAGTTGTGTTTAGTAAATTTATTTCTTGAAATTAATTTTTTAATTAACAAAACAATAATAAAAAAATACAAGCTTAATAAAGTGATTGAATAAAAATAAAAAATTTAAATTTAAATAGGGCTGCTCAGAAAGAAAGTCTCATAATATCATTAAAAAAGTGTTGAATTCTTATTCATAAACTAAGTAAAAATTAAATTGTATCACATTAAAAAAATCATAAACATTTGTTAAAAATGTGTTAAAATTGAGCGAAAAAAAGAGAGGTAATAAAACAATTCAATAAAAACAAAACATCCAAAGATGTAATTTGTAGAAAAAATAAAAGTATATAAAAAAAAAAACAATGGAAAAAAGGCCTAATTATACGGGTCTGGACTAGTGCATTTGGGCTTAAGAAAGCCTACTAGGCCTATATACTTGGGTGACTTATTTTTTTTAATTTTAAGATGGATGACCTGTTGTCTTCTTCTAATATTTTGTTTTTTAAAAGAAGTAGGCGATATGTCACCTGCTTCTTCCCAATTCCTGATTGCTTTGGTGGTTGAAAAATGAGCAATGAATTTTTTATCTACAAAATTATTTTTGACTCAAAAGGCCTATAAAACACTCCATATACATTAATAAATTAATAAATAAAAAAAATAAAGTTTTGTATTACGATTAAATTATTGAATGACAAAATTGAAGTCAACTAAGATTTTTTCTCTTTACAATCAGATTCTGATCACTTTCTCTTTCATATCTTAAATATGGATTGAAAAATAAAAAAAATAAAGTTTTGTATCACGATTGAATTATTGAAGGACCAAAATGCTATAATTTGAAAAGTAAGTGGACCAAAATGAAATTCCTCTCTTTCTAAATTTACCAGCCTTTTTCTCCATGTTTTACGCTTTGGTCCATTCTTTTACATTTTGTCCCTCCTTAACAATTCTTGATAAATTGGTAATGGATTTCGGCATAAAAGGATGTAATTGAAGAAAAACAAAATTTAAATACTAAATTATAAAAAAATTATTATGAATTGTTATAATAAAAAACACCACCCCTTGTAATGTCTTTCTAATCTAATAATTACTAATTTATAATAAAAAAGCCTTTAGTGCAATGATGGAAGTCAAAATATAGGTTTTGATTTGAAATACTCTTCACCAAAAATATCTAAATAGAAATAGATTTTGAGAGAGTAAGAAAAGAAAAAACCACAAATAGACCAACGATGATAAAAATTAAGTTATGAAAATTGAAAAAAGAAGAAGAAGAGATTTTAGGACCGTTAAATTCAAGAAAAGAAAATCTAATGGCTAGAAAGGCCGTTCCCTGCCGCTGACGTAAGTTTAGAATCTCAAAAAAACTTGAGATTCGAAAGATCAAAGAAGAGGAGATACGCACCTGTTCTCAGTTTAACAAACCAACAATAAGACAAAAGTACCCTTCTAATCTGAAATTAATAACCGTCACAGCCCTCCCACATCACCCCTCTGCTGAAAAACAGAGGTAATAATACTGTAGTAGGCGGAGCAGGAGCAGCCTGCCCACCTCTTTAGTTCCTGACTGTTTGTGAAGGTGCTGAGCATGATACAATACATCATCAATACTCTCTTTCAATCTCAAAGGTTCAATTTTTGAAGCAATCAAGAAGAAGAGATACCTTAGTTACTCATCATCATATATATAATGGGTAGTTCTAATCTTTCACAACAACAACCACCACCAGAGGATGAATGGATTCGCACTTACCTAAAATTGCTTCCTGAATGGCAGCCTCTTGTTCTTTCTCACCAGGTACCCTCCTTTTAGTAACTGATGTCATTTTAATTCATTAATTTTTTGTGTTACCTGAAGCTATATCTTGGAGTCTAGTTTCATTAATCTACCTGATAATTTAATTTTGTTGCAAGAATATTAAGAATTTAATTTATTTGTTTTGCTATTTGGGTTCTAAAGATTGTGGATTTTCAGTTGTCAAGGTGCTAGTTTGCTATAGCTGAATCAAAATTACATTTCTCAATTTTGTTCAAATAAGTGGATTATTGAAGTAATTAATTTCTTGAAAGAAGTTTATCCTGGGAATTACTTGGGGGTATTTCTCTGTCCCATATAGATTACAGAGTGCAACATGTTAATTTTTCCATCTTGGGCATGTTTTCTGTGCCGTTTCCATATATATATATATATATATATATATATATAGAGAGAGAGAGAGAGAGAGAGAGAGAGAGAGTGAAGTTTGGATTTTTCCATCTGGGTTAGGGTTAGTAAAGATTTTGTGCCCCTTCAGTGCACGAATGATTGCCGATTGGAATTTTTTTTTTATATATATATATATATATATTTCTGATTATCTTAATTTCTGTGGCAGTCGATGATACCAATTTCAATATCTAGAGTTAATCAATTTGATGCTGCGAGATTGGATATTGAAATGTCAGCTATGTTAAAGGAACAATTGGTTAAGGTCTTCTCTCTGATGAAGGTATATTTTTTGGTTCACCTTTTGATTTCGGGACATGATTCCAGCGAATATATTGATCTGATGCTGCTGGTGTCAATCTTTAATTTGTTTCTGCTATTTTTTGGGGTTAGCCAGGAATGTTATTTCAATATGAGCCAGAACTTGATGTGTTCCTTGAGTTTCTCATATGGAGGTTCTCTATTTGGGTAGATAAGCCTACTCCGGGAAATGCTCTCATGAATCTGAGATACAGAGATGAACGCGCAATGGATTCAATAGGAAAAGGTAGGCAGGTCTGCACATCTCATGCTTATGGCATTGCTTTGTGAAAGTAGCTCGTTGTTTGGTGATTGTTTGACTGATAGATTGGCCTCTATGGTTATGTCACTTGTGCAGATTTAGAAATGAAATACAGGCCTACTTCACAAATTTTGATTACATATCTTGATAGTGTGTTTAAAGAATTTAGGAGGGATGGAAGGGAGGGGAAGGGAAATTAATTACCCTTCTTTTGTTTGGATTCTGAAGAGGGTATGGAAGCTTATTCTCTCTTGCTTGTTTATTGGATTGAAGGGAAGTGCATTAATTACAAGATTATGTGTCTCTTAGAGGGTGGAAGGGCGAGATTGGTTTTTTATGAAGTAATGAGGTTACAGAAGGGAGTTAAGAAAGAAATTCCCTTCATTTCCATTGGATACAGAAGTTGGGGAGGGACAGTTTAATGAGAATGGATTGTAAATTCTTAGCCCTTCTTCCCCTTCTCCTCGTACTAAAATATATTCTTTAAACAAGGTTAATCATTAATCATTATATTTCATCCTGTGCCTTCCATAATGTTCCATTCACCCCTCTCTGAAACAAATTGTAATTGATGATGGCATAAATTTTCTAAACTCTGTGATGCACTTCTAGTTGATAAGTAAACCAAAGATGTGGCTGGCTGCTTGCATATCACTATTTCCACTCACTCATTATAACATGAACTTAATTTATGTGATAACAAAAGCTATATATATGTGTCTCTGTGTGTGTGTTTTGATGGCTCTCCTTTCTTGTTGAACTAGAATGCATTTTAAAATGTATTTCTGTCTACTTTGAGATTGCTAACTTTCATGTTGAGTATTGTTGGGTTTATAAATGCTCTTCTGGAAAATGGAATGGATGGAAATGACTGCTATGTCTATTTTTCTCTGGTATAGCTGTTAAATAAATTTTAACATGCGTTTGCATATTCTGTATTAACCATGGTCTTCTTTTCTGGTGATCATGCTGGAATTGCAGAAGTTTGTGATCTATTTGCCCCTTTGAAATGATATTCCATACATTTTCACAAACAGATCATGGTCTTTATATATTCTTATACTAAACTTTCATAACTGATATGCAAAGGAGTGAAATGCTTCAAATTCTTGCTGAAGAAGGCACATATGAAGTTCCTTGATAATTCTTCGTATAAGCATTGCTGGCCATCTTTGTTTAACTTCCACTTCATGTATTATTTTGCTTACAGTTAGAACAGGTTTGGAAGGACCTGGACTGACCATTGCACAGAAAATTTGGTATTGCATTGCCACTGTTGGTGGTCAGTACACCTGGGCTCGCTTACAATCATTCTCTGCCTTTCGTAGATGGGGTGATTCTGAACAGGTAGTACTATCATCAGTATGCTTCTTCTTTTTTATTGTCTAAAGAACAATTCACTGAAGATGGTGGGGAGAAAAGTATTGATTTCTTTGTGTATTTTTCAGAGGCCACTGGCAAGGCGTGCATGGATTTTTATACAGCGTATTGAAGGACTTTACAAAGCTGCTTCATTTGGAAACCTACTAATATTTCTTTATACAGGACGGTATGTTGTATATGATGGTTTCTTGAATGTTATTTCCACAAGAATTATTAGTATGAAGTGAAGCTGTGCATGTAAATTCTCTTTGTATGAGAGGAAACAAACACAACTACTTGAGGAAACGCATATTCAGTCTTTATTTGATTGTTTAATTTCAATATCTGCTATTTTTATATCAGCCTAATTTGATGATCAAATGGATTGATTACTATTGCATGAGATATCATGATGGGAGTACCCATTTAGATTATTCACTTATAATCACGCCATTGGTTTTGATGATTCTTCAATTTTATTTTTTTTTGTCTTGTTTTAATGCAGATTTAGAAACCTTATTGAAAGAGTCTTGCAAGCAAGGCTTGTCTATGGAAGTCCTAATATGAACCGAGCAGTTAGCTTTGAGTATATGAATCGCCAATTAGTGTGGAACGAATTTTCGGTAATTATTTTTGTTGTCAAATTTAGCATCTCAGGTTCTTTTTGGATCAGTATCTTTCTCCCACTTTTGATGATGTCTTGCTGTTGTTATGATATGTCTTGTTTCCTTTTCCATTTGTGGTTGAATTCTTTAATTATTAATATCCAATAACACAAAGGGCAAGGAAATAGTGTGGGTTTTTCGAGAGTTATCTGAAGTGTCATGCCATGTATGCACTTCTAAAGTGCTGTTTGGTCTGTACCGCAATTTCATTTTCACATTTGGGATTTTTTCAATGAAGTTGAACCCTCTCATATGCACCTGGCTGTTCCTGGTGAAATTATGGCCCTTGGATATAAAGTTAAGAACAATGTGTTGATGGAATTTTGTGTGCAAAGTTATTAATATTTTGAGCCAAGTTTTAGTAATCTCTTTTCAACTGGATATTATTGTGACCAAAGTCAAACTACGTGAGCTCACAATGGTGACCAGAATGAGGTTTGTTTATATGGGTTGAGGAGGAGAAAGCAAAGGGGATAAGAATAATTGACTGAAGTTTATGATAAAACTCTATTTTGGAGTTCCTGAAAAGATGGTGTATTACAAAGTAACTGTTGCTCCATTATCATTTTTGGATTGTGTTTAGCCAAATTAAACATGATTATTTTATCCCTAACAGAAAATGGATAACCATTCTTTGGGGTCATGTCTTATAGAAAACAAATACTAACCTTGGAATCATAGGCTCACAATTAATTGAAGCCATGATTGTGTGGTCATGGTTTTTGGAATCAATGAACCACCCATGATCAATTGGCTGAACAATTCTTGTTGTATGTTCTTGAAGACAATGTAGAAAGTATATTGGGTAAACTATATTCTAACCCTTGTAGATTCTGCAATGCTCTATGTCAACCCTATAGTTAAAAATTTCCAATGTTGATCTTAGAGTTTCAAAAACGTTTCAATGTGGCCCTTTGGCATTAAATAACTAATGGAAACTAATGGCAGGACCACCTTTTGAATTCTTTTGTTGAGTATTTTTGTGCTTTTAAGGGTTTTGTGGAATACTAGCTAGTGGACGTGTCTGATCAATGAATCCTCTTTCTGTGTGATTGACCAACTTCAACCTGTACCCATTATCTGCGTCTTACTCCTCGTGTACTTTTCTTAGTTTCTCTGAATTAACAATGTTATGCTGTTTATTTGGAGTGCTATAGCATGCGATGAACTTTTTGGACAGTAGATTCACAATTCTCAGTGGTATTTGTGTCAAGTCCACATGGTTATGTGAATTAACAGTTAGTGATAATGCAGTTCCATTCCCAAAAAGTTTGTGTTTCTGAAGCAGGACCACCCATGTTAAACAGCATGACGTTCTTGCTAGACATGATTGAAGTTGTCTTTTGGCTGCTGCTTGAATTGCCAAAGTTTATGTACCAGCACTAACACCATCTGCCCTGGTAATTTGTCATGTATTTCTTTGGCTTATGTGCAGGAGATGTTGCTGCTGTTACTACCTCTTCTTAACTCCTCGTCCATTAAAAAAATTCTTAGCCCATTTTCAAAGGATAAATCTTCAAGCTCCAAAGTAGATGATGATACCTGCCCCATTTGCCAGGCAATTCCCACTATTCCATTTCTTGCTCTTCCCTGTCAGCACAGGTATACAACTCTTTTCCCCTTTGCTTTGATTTCATCAACTTTTAGGCAACCACTTTTAGGGTAGGGCCTGAACAATGTAGAACACATTTTTTCACCAACTTTTTTTTTCACACTAGGGCTCAATTGCAATTTCTCCATCCTTGTAATCGTAATGGCTTTGTCAGTAAAGACAGTTACAAATTGGAAAATCCTTAGCATTGCCCTTCTTTGGGCATGCCTAGCTCAAATTTTGTTCTACCACAGGCCAAGTCTACTTTCTGCCTTATTTCTCTCCCTAACACATGCCACCTCAATCAGATGTTTGGATGGAATACTCGTGCTAATTTGCTTATTTTTGAAGTAGATTTTCCAGTTTGGCTGAATTCTGTGGTGACCTTTATTCTTTTTTGCCTTGAAAGACTGAATTTTTATTGCTGTTAGGTACTGCTACCACTGCCTTAGTACACGATGTGCCGCAGCTACATCATTTCGCTGTCCCAGATGTGGCGAGCCAGTGGTTGCTATGCGGCGCCATAGCGGTTTAGCCAGTAACACAAATCCCAATCAGTGATTACTGTAGGGTAGTAGGAAGGAATTGTAGATTACTGTATCAAATATGCCTAGAAATAGGCATACAATATAATCAAGTAATCGAGATTTCTCTTTTGAGGTATTTATTCTCCTAATCAAGTTGGGGAATCATTCTTTGTCATCTTTATGTGACCACGAATTCTTTTCAACGATAGGTCAATTCTTCAAAAACCAGGATTACGATTTCTTTCCTGATTACTGGTTCAAGTGCTCTCTTTTCTGGTTCTCTTGGGTCCTTGGAGTTTCGTGATGCTGCTTCTTTTCGTTTAAAAACAAATGAGTCTATATCAATGGCTGCATGCACCATATGATGTCAGCAATTTATAGAGGTACATTCATACACTATCGATTGCTAGAGTTGAAGTTATTATTTTGCCCTTTATACATGCAAAAAAACATTGCACGGGCTCTTGAGGATATATATATATATAAGAATTAATTGGTCCTTCCTTGATTGATTGATTTGGGGGCATTTTCATCTTTATATTTTTTTAGCACAATGTAATTACTCAATTATTGTTGGAAGTAATTTTCAATTAACTGTAGGTGTAAGGGTGTTTTAGTATGTTAACTTTTTTCAGCGCAATAAAATTACTAAAATACTCTTAAAAGTACAAATTCCTTTAGCTAGCATGCATGTACATTTTGTCTTTTCAATATTTTTTTGACTATCAAGTTTAGTAAAATAAAAGGTGATTCGGTAATTATCATCATTATCATCAAAAGTTATTTTATTTTTTAATTTTATTTATTGTTGTTTTATTTCATTTATTTTTTGAACTAGATTTAATTTTTATTTTTTCTTGTTTTTTAGTTTACAATGACTGATGATTTTACTTCGTAATTTTTTCGGGTTTGCCTGTTATAGAGTTTATCTAGTCTTTGACCAGAGTCATGAGTTTAAAAAATCAGCCTAATTTGGATTTTGTTTTTTTTTCTAAAATTATTTTTTTAAAAAAATAATTTTTCAACATGAGGTGATGCAATTCAACTTCAGCCTTTTGATTCTTGTTGCTTTTCTTTCTATAAATTTATCTGGATCTTATATCTAAAGTCACGTGTCAGTTGAGTTAACCTGAGTTAGCTCAATGTTTTTCTTAATTAATTGTTTAGTTTTTCTTTTCAATGTTTTATTCAATTTTTTTTATATGAGGTTATTCTGACCTTGTTTTATTCAATTTCTTTTATATGAGGTTGTTCTGACCTTGTAATTGACAACAAGTTTAACATGCTAACTATATACAAGTTTTTTTTGTTTTTTTTTTATAATATTTTCTTTCAATTTGTGTTTGTGTTTGATTTGTTGGTTATTAAATTACAATTTTTTTATGAAGTTATCTCATTCTCATTTATTTTTTACAATGTTATTAAATAAGATTATTAAATTTTTTTAAAAAATATTTAAAGAGCATCTTTTCATAATATTGAGAAACTTTCATTTTCTTTTATTAGTCATTCTTTTTTATATATATAATTATATTATTAAATTAACTAGATTTATTAAAATTATTCTAATGAATAACGTACCCAAATCCCATAAATTTTTCTTCCTCTTTTTAAAAAAACTATCATCACATCACATGAGTAGCATTACTAGAATATTTCTGACAGATAAATGACCAGTCTATAGAGTATGAGTTTTTGTTTATATTAATTCTATGCTTTAAAACTTATATATTTCTGAAGCTGGGAATGTATTCTGATTTACCATCTTAATACCCGAAGCTTTCATGCGCCCCATTGTCTCACTTTCCAGGCAACAAGGTTCCCAGGAAGCTACAGTACATGAGAATAAAACAATGTTTGTTTTGCATCACACAACTGGTCCACAACTGTCATTCCTGACTAGCAAGTTCGTCAAATTATATAATTTTTGTCCATTGACATAAGCAAGTTTTAGAATTAACTAGGTGCTTTTTTTTTTTTTTTTACCTGAGCTACGTTTATATTATTTTTTCATAACCTTTAAAAAACAAAAAAAATGTTGGAACGAAAATAATTTGATGTATAATTGACGAAACCTTTTAAAATATTGTGGCAGTAGCATACCGAACAACATATTTTTTAAATAAATATTAAGATGTTTACAGCCTAGATTAACCCCGCTTATCTAACCTGTGATTTGGGAAATGAGCCCATTATAATTATATTGAATTAAAATTAAGACAAATTAAAAAGCTTAATTCTAATTAACCAATTATTCAAGGCTTAAAAAGAGAAAAAATTTAATTAAAAAAAACTCAAAAAAATAACTTGAGCAAATCTAGATTAGCAACTCGTGCTATGCAATGACCCAGACTGAATTGGTTATAACACGAGAAAAGGATGCTTCGGCGATGTTAGTATATTCAAAGAAGAAAAGAAAATTAAAACTCGGGTTATTGACCTGATTGGATTAATTAAGCTGAATTAATTCAATAATATGATTAAAAAAATAGCAAAGAACATAAAATAAAAAGACCTGAAATAACTCGAGTTATTTTAAAATTAGTAAAAAATCCTATAGAAAGCCAAAAAGAAATTATGGATTCTAATTTTTAAATAAATCAAATGTTGAAAGATAAAATTAAAAAAAAAACAAATGAATTTTTGTCTTATGCGATGTTGCGGGATAAATTTTTTTTTTAATCTTTTAAAATATGAAGATGGTGACATATTGGATGCTATGTTTTTAAAAATATTGAAAAATCAATTTAATTTAATTGAAGAAAAAATTCTTTAAAACCAAGATAAATCTAACAAATAACAACAAATAAAAAGAACCAGGATAACCCGAATAATTTTAAAAATAAGTGAGAAATTCTATATAAAAAAATAAAAATAAATTATGGAGCCCAATATCCAATAAAATCAAATGTTTAACGATGAAACTAAAAAATATGAGTTTTAAAATAAATAAATAAATTAGGGCGAATCTCCTAAACATGAGTTAAATTTTCAAATTAGCAACTTTTGAAATCCTAAACCTGTAGTCAATCAAGAAGGTCAATTAATATTGAAAGATGAAATTAAAAAAAAATAGCAAGGAAAAAAATAAAAAAAATGAAGATAAAATATGATATGTTAATATAATACATCATGATGAAATTGTAAAAAAAAAAAATAATTTTAAAAATCATCCTAAAAAAATAAATAGAGAAAGAATGAAGATCAAATTTAAAATTAAAAAATAATAAAGAAAAAAATTGAAAAATAAATTAAATTCTATAAATTGATTGAAATAAATAAAAATAACAATTAAAAAATCATGGACTAAATGATAAGAACCTAACAAACTAAAAGGTTGCAAGGTTAGGCATGAAGTCTAACAAAGAAAAAGAAAAAAGAAAGAATAAAAAAATAAAGCCAATCATCATCAAATTAGAGATCATATAATAACACGCACCTTTCATAAAGGTTTTAACCGTCGTGTGGAATTAGATAACTCAAAGAAAACTTGTTTTCCTTCTATGTAATCCATCACATGAGTTGTTCAAATATAGCAGGATGACTTATTTGCTAGTATAATTAAACTACTAAATTACCCTTATGACCACATGATTATTGAAAAAAAAAAAAACCAATATGAAATAACTAATATGCTGTAAAATCAAGCCTGCGAATTTCTTCGTTCAAGCGTAATAGAGTAATCACACTGTGAATAGTAAAAGGAATTATCGAAAAAGCTCCTAAGCCATTTTTTCTTTTCTTTTAAGAATAATCAAGTAATTTAAATATTTAAAAATTATAAAAAAGATTAAGATACCTGAAATAATTCTAGAATGAAAAATTAACACTATGAAAAGATTCTTTTACCATTTAAGATTAGTTCTTAGGTTTTTCAGTGAAGAGAAAAAATATTAATTTACTATTATAATTCATAGAAAACAAAACTAAGTGTAAAATATTTTTGTCACACCAAATAGTTTCTGTTACACTGTTTATTTTGCCGGCAGGTAATGAACTGACTATTCCTCTTTTCTGTTTATTTATGCGTCGTTTGATAGACATGAAAAGGACAACCAAAAGGAAAATCACTTTAATCAAATATCATTTGCCCACAGAAGCATTCCCAACAGCCATTGCATGGAGCCTGAAAGTGAAACTGACGTAGGAATTCGTATATCTTTGGGATATATTCTATCTAGGAGGGATAACTACCTCTTTGTCCCAACTTAAAAAAAAAATGCATGCATTTCTAAGGTGTTCTATGAAAAAACTACTGATAAAAAATCGAAAAGCTTTTTATATATAAAAGCTGTGTGTGTAATTAAATAAATTAAAAATTATTCATGCCAATAAATATATAAAAAAATGTTAATGATAAGTAAAAACTAAACTTGAAAAATCGAGAGATAGATATAGATTAAGATATTTAATTTCATAACACATACCATATAAACAGTTGTGCTTGATAATTTTGTTTTTTAGAATTTTTTTTTTAATCAAATAATTATTTGTGCCAATAAAACGTAAAAACAGATTGTTAATGATAACTAAATACTAAAATAAAAAAATAAAAAAATAAATGTAGATCAAGATATTTGATCTTGCAACAGGAGCCAGGCGTCTAATAACTTTCTTTTTAAAATAAATTTTTTTATTTAATTAAATAATAATATAATTGGCCCATGCTACGCCACACGTCAAAGCAATTTGTTTTAACACAAAAAAAATGTCTAAGCATCATTAACATGTTTTCTTAAAAAAAAAAATAAACAGATTTTAGCCATGAATTCAAAATTAATTGCATATTGGGTGATATTTTTATTTAATATTAAGATAAAAATATGTTGAATTTAACTAGGTTAACATGCGAAACTCGCAGGGATAATCTTACAAAAAATAAATAAAAAAACTTAATTTGAAATTAACTCAAAGTTGATTGATAAAATTAGTATAAAGCAACACTTAATTAAAAGAAAACCAAGTAAACTCAAATCAATTAATCAAACTCATGACATAAATTATATATGTTATCAAATTTAATAAAATTTTGTATCTAAGTGTATCTAATCAATCTGAGATCACCACTATGGTAGCATAAGGATATATCCCAAAGATATACGAATTCCTATGTCAATATCATTGTATCTAATCAATCTGAGATCACTACTATTGTAGTATAAGGAAAGATTTACTGTTGCTTTTAGATATATAATTTTTTTTGTTAACTACTTGACAATACACAATATCAAGATTACTTTAATATCTACTAACCATGCCAATTACAAAGCATATATATAATCGAGTACACATTGTTGCCTATATCAAACGACCAATTACAAATGAATAAGGAACATTTGTCATTTTTTTATTCTTTTCCTCTATCTTAGAACATTGTTTAGTATTGAAAATTTGACCCTTTTTAATTAGAGTATCAATGGTTTTGGAATTATACATATAAAAGCATTCCAAAATTCTTTCAATGTAAGTCTCTGGAGAAAAACTTAAAAGCCTTTTAGTTCGATCCTTGGATCTTAATTCCAAATACATAATTTGCTTGACTCGTATCCTTTATCTCAAATATAAAGGACAACCACTTTTGAGTGGTAACTATTAACTCCAAGTCATTTCTAACTAGTAAAATATCATCCACGTATATATATAAAAAAAGAGAATAAAAACCCTTTTCTCAACCTTTTTTACATACACGCAATGATCTTCCTCTATCATGACAAAACTAATCATAATAATGTCTTGGTGAGACAAATGATACCATTGCCTAGATGATTATTTCAGGCCATAGATAAAATGATTAAGACGAAATACTTTACAATCTTGTCCTTCTCCTATAAAATAAATTGGTTGATCTATATAGATCTTTTTATCTAATTCTCCATTGAAAAATTGATATAAAATCATGAATAAAAAAGATCTAGAAATCCATAAGTAAGATTGACACAACCCTGAAAAATTAAAAATCAAGTTTGTGATAGATAAACCTTGACTTAGAGATAATCTTGTATCTAAAAATTAAAGGTATTGAAAATTAAACTCGGACCTATTGATTATAGAGAATCAAGAACTCGGAGTATGTAAGGACACCACAAAGTAAGTTATACTTTAATAAATCAGTAAAGAGAAAAATGTTGTATCATACAAAATACAAGTTAATTAAAAACATCGTAGTTGAAAAACAAATTAAGTACAAGCTAAATAAACATATTTATACTAGGTAAAAAACCCCTAAAAATTCTGAAAAAATAATAAAAGAGTTCTAAATAAAATAGAAAAAAAATCCAAAATCAACTAGGAAACTAATATAAATCTTGCATGGTACCTTCTAGACCTTATTTAAATGCCTTTTTAATGTCTTATTGATTTTTAATTTTAACATAATATAAAAAAAGACCTCTAGAAACATTTGATAAAATTTTAGTCTAATCCAATGGTTGGATTGAAAATTATTCTTGTTAGCGTAAAATTATGCAATAGAAAAACATCACCCAAAACCAACTTTAACTCTCCTAAATAAGCATGACAATATTTATAATAGCTCATACCCCTTAGTTTCCTTGTAGAATATAGAAAGCTCTAAAAAAGAATTTGCTAAATATCCTTGTAATAGTTGATTTCTGCGTTATTCCTTAAATCTATCCATTTTTTCTTTCCAAAAAAAAAAACAAATAATAATAGTGAGAGGACTAACAATGTGATAAAAGCTGGTCGAAGAAGATCTCAGGTACATATAGAAAAATCAGGTTGAAATTATGAACAAATTTAGAGCATAATAATACCCCATTGTACCCAAGACATTGCAGATTCAAGGTCAAATCAAATTATTATTGAAAAAATTTGCATAAAAATTAAGACTAAGGATATAATTAGATTTGTAATAAGCCAATTTGATTTAATCATAGGCCAAATTAAAGTTTAATTATGTTTAAGAATTAATTTGGGTCCAATTGAAGGATTTAATTAGGTCTAAGGACTTTATTATATTTTAAATGGGTCAAATTAATTGGTGAAAACTTAAGTTTGAGAGCCTAATTTGGGCTTAATTGAGAAAATTAGAATTATAAAAGACCAAATTTATTTTTTACCAAATCAATTGGTTGAAATCAAGGATAAAATGCAAGAAAATCAAAATTTTTGGGTCAATTAGGTGTCAAATTAAAGAAATTCATAGCCAAGGACCATTTTTAAAAAGGCGTTGAACTTTAGTGACTTAATTGATTGAAATCATGAGTGAAATTAAAGAAAGTTTAATGGTTAATGGTTAATTTAGGGTCAATTTGTATAAATCTGAAACCAAAGACTATAATGAAAAAGGCATTGAAATTCAAGGCTGATGTTGAAGTTTTTCAGGGACAGAATTGGATAAAATTGAAAGTTTAAGGTCAATTAGGGGTGTAATTAAATGAAATTAAAAGTCGGAGGACCGAATAAAAATTTGGCCATATCCCTAAATCAAAAACTTTTTTTTTTTAAATGATGTCATTTCATTTAAATGAAACCACGTGTTTTTACTAAAATAATATTATTTTTTACCTAAACTATGAAAAACAAAAAAAAACAGACTATACGACTTGTCGTGTGGTTTACTATTCATCATCTTTTTTTTTTTTCTCTTCAAAAAGTTGTCCGGGTTACTATTTTTTAGGGGCATGTAATGCTTAATCTCTCAACCAAACTCGACAAACCATACACCAACATGATGGCTTGACTCGTAACCATACCCCAATATGGTTTTTATTAGCCGATTGACACTACAGCAACCTCGATGCCGCCCTAAAGTGGCCACATTGGGCACCCTTTAGCTGCCAAATTTGACAGTACATGATAGTAACTTGAACCAACTGTTAGGATCCTTCTGGTTTGAATCGGTCAAGATTTGGCAAGAGTAAAGATAACATGTCCCTTTTCCACTCTCTATAAATAAGGGTGGATTCCAGATATTGAGCATTAAGAAATCTGAGGCCAAAGTTGGGGAAAAAATCAACTCTTTTCCCTGTTTTTTTCCTTCCTACTAGACCACCTCTTTTGCCACTTCCTTCATCGCGCCTTAACCGTCGTTGCCACCACCAACCACTCTTTGGTCCTCTTTGCACCAACAGGAACGCTGCCAATAACTTTTCTTCTCTAACCAGACAAGCTTTCCACATCTTTTTTCCCCAAACATCCCTCTATAGCCATTTGCATGCAGAATACATTCTACATGCAAATGGCAAAATGCCATTAACACCAATGGGTTGGACCCATTTCTCAAGTGGGTCGAATCCAACCCAAACCTAAAAAAAAAAAAAAAGAATATGTTGGGCTGCTAGTCAGCCCACCTTAAAATCAAGCTGGACCCGTTTGAACCTAAACCGGATGGCTAGGCTGGGTCCAGCCCAATATATTTTATAATAATATAATAATAATAGTATAATACTACTATATAAAAATATTTTTTTAAAAGTGCATTTAAAAAATATTTGTGGGTTCCCTGCATATTTTTTCAATAATTTTATATAATATTGGGTTGTATATTTACACTATAAGATATAGATCGCTATTAAAAATACCTGATTCTCTCTGAAACTTTTTTATGATTTTTTTTTTGTAAATTTTAAAAAAATCAAATTAATTTCCTCTTTCCAAAAAAACAAAAAAAAATAATGTTTTAATCTTTATGCATATAGCTGAATCCTAGATTTTTTCGAGCATATTTTTATAAAAAACAAAAAATTGTATCTTTCTCTTGTTTTAAAATGCAAAATGGATATCATAACCAGTTTATAATTATCCATTAGGGTTTTACCAAAATACAAAAAAAATCATAATAATTATTCTGTTCGGAATGTTAGGAATTAGTTATATTTAGGAAATAAATGTGATTATAAAATTTAGACTTTAGAACATTTAGATTTTAAATCAATAAGGTAAAGATCTCCTCACGAGAGAAGATCTATCTTGAACCTTAGACAATACCAACAAATAAAAATTTGACATAGAAAACAATCAAACAATAATGCAGATTACCTTAGGTAAGGTGTTCTAAGGATAATTTGTTTTTTCCTTATACAATCAATTCTTTATTCGGACTCTCGTAGACCATAGGTTTCCTAACACTAGGTGGCAACTCTTGAACCTTAAAATCATAATTTTATGATTATACCCAAAACCTTTTTTCACACACATCGTAGGAGGCAAACTCGTCATTGTTGGTTAATTTCGCAAGTGCACAAATCATAACAAGTAATAAAATGATGAGTAAAGTATTGTCCCACGAGGATTTGTAAAAATTACTACTAATTACCAAAGTCTTTTAAATTATGATCTTTTTGAGGAATCGAATGAGATAGTTTATGAAATAAAAATTAATGATTAAAAACAAACAACCAATTGATTAAATATTAATGAATTCAATTCTAGTAGTTCTAGGATTTCTGACTTACCATAACTATTTCTATGTGAATTTTCTCAATTGAATTAATTCCTCCTATCGTTGATAATCAGGTTTTTTAATTTAAACATTAATCTCTCACGAGTATCAATGAATTATTTCGACAAGAAAACTTCATATACTCTATAAAAGTTCTGAACTTGCTGAAATTTATTAAGTACCGTAAAACCTGTAACAATTACAAAAATTCCTAAGATATCTCTATCCTATTGATTTATTAAGGTATTTCAAACAATAGCTAAAACAATTATCACTTCTCAGTCTCAAATTGAATTTCAAATCACGCAGATGTTTGCTAAACATACACAAGCATTAAACATAGAATAAAATACTCAACAACTTAATTTAAAAATTCAATCAAAGAAATTGTTCACATATTCATAGTAAGGTTATATAAAAAATCGTAAAATAAAAGTTTGTTCCTTAGTTAAATTAAAGAGAAACAAACTTGATACGATGAACATCACTCAAAAGCAGAGAATGGTAGTAGAATAGATAGGTGTCCTCCAATCTTCTCTGATTTTCGTCCCCTGTTTTCTCTGCTTTTTTGGTTCTGTTTTGGGTCTATTTTCGCCTTTGTTTTGTTTCACTTTGTGCCACCTCCTCTCTTGTTTTTGGTGTATTATAAGCTCTCTGTATGTCTCTCTATATCCCCGGCTGAATCCCTCTTTTTCTCTTTTATATTCTGGCATTTTTACCCCCTAGCTGGCGAGAAGAAAATTTCCTTCTCTGCTTTGTATTCTTTTCCTCT
This sequence comes from Populus tomentosa, assembly GCA_018804465.1. Taxonomy (NCBI): domain Eukaryota; kingdom Viridiplantae; phylum Streptophyta; class Magnoliopsida; order Malpighiales; family Salicaceae; genus Populus; species Populus tomentosa. Next base: position 16,134,997 of record CM031969.1, on the reverse strand, counting down.
TTGAATATTGCAGGCCAGATTTGAGGCAGAAAACGTGTAAATTCAAAGATCTCTATTTATAAAGAAATGATAGAAAATCAAGAATCTTCTTTCCAACAACATTGATCTTGCAATTTTTGGATATCTAAGATACGGGCTATAACCTGAGACAACATTTAGAGTGTAGGAAGTTTGGGTCTGATTCAACCTCTGCTTGTCGACTCGCTTTTTAGGTTTTGAAACAACAAAACTGAGTTCTATGCCCTTCATATATTTTATAAACCTTCATCTCAGATATTTGAAAATGATGACAAACATATGGAACTGAGCTGTATAGCTTTCTTTGTAGCACAAAATCAATCAATGTTCGATTTTACTACCGGATTCTGTCTACTTAGTAACCTAATATCTAAAAACACATTAATTTCCCACCAGGTCAATAGTTTAAAAAAAGATCCAAAATTCTAATTAACTTGTGCAACTCATCCAAAATATTTCAAAATCAAGCATGAATAGAGAAAAATATACATGCTAAAATTCCTTTATCAGTCGTCCTCTCCATGCATGCCATCATGACAATTAGGATAAGAATCCTCTCTAAATAGGAAGCCCACAAGTCAAAAGGCAACAAATAACAAAATCTATATTGTATTTGCTAATATGTATTGTAAGACCTTACCGAATTCCAATTGACCTGATATTTTAATCCAAATTATAAAAATATGTTAGGAAACTTCTGATATAATTTCATCTAGATCCAATTATTAGATTGAGAGATATACTTAATATTGTAAAATTAGACAGTATGCATAATTACATTAGAATATGAATTTTCCTATTCAACCTTTTCTTGGATCATACTAGAAATGCATTCTTTCCTATTCAACCTTTTCTTGGATCATACTAGAAATGCATTCTTTGTATCCATTTGGAATAACTCTCAATCTAAATAGGCAATGATAGCTAGAATAAGGTGAAAAAAGGCCAATCTCACCACATGAAAGAATGTATTTTCATAGTCTCTTCCTTCTTTTTATGTATAATGTTTCACTACTAAACGAGCTTTATACTTATCAATTGATCCAATGCATTGTATTTGATCTTAAGGACCCATTTATTTTCTATAAACTTATGCCTAGAAGGAAGATCAACTAACTCCTACACATTTTTCTCAGCCATTGAACCCATTTTATCTAAAAGTATACCATCATAGACATAACCATATCTAAAAGTGTACAATTCCTTTTCTTTACAACAACATTTTATTGTGGAGTGTAAGGAATTGTCAATTGCCTACATATTTTTTTTTTCCTCATATAGTTCTTTAAACTATTTTGTTAAATACTCTCGGCTTATATTAGTGTGAAGAAACTTTAAGTTCTTCTCTTTCTAATTCTCAACCTCTATAAAAAACCATTTGAGATAATCTAAGGATTCTCACTGATGAGATAATAGATACACAACACCATAGCATGAGTAATCATATATGAAAGTTAGGAAATAAAAGTGCCATGATATGCTCTTATATTCATAGGTCCACAAATATATGAATGGGCTAGCTCTAATGGGTAACTTGCCATTTTAGCCTTACCTAAAGGCTTTCTATAAGATACTTTTGTTAAAAATAGCTCAAGTAAAGGCATGCTTACGTTAGCAAGTGAGCACGATAAATCTTCTCTAGCTAGTCTAGCTAATCTATCTTGTCCTATGTGTTTTAACCTTGCATGCTATTTAGTTGAATTAGATATAATATCATAAGAAATAAAAGATGTCATCAAAGAAATATAATTGTTAAAATTCAAGTGACACGACCAAAAGATTGATGTCTTCTCCCAAGTGCAGGAGTGTCTAAATAATAAATAACCCGGCAAGACTGGGATCGAACCATAAGGAGGTTAAATTATATAAATTATAGACAATAATAAAATAACAATAACAACAACAACAATAATAGTAGTAGTAGTAGTAGTAATAAAAAAGAAGAAGTTGATGAGAACTTTGAGATGGAAGATTAATGTAAGGATTAAACAATGATAAAAACAAATGTAAAGGTTAGAGGATCCACTAATGGTATTTCAAAAAAGTATAGTATAAACTCTTATTATTCAATTGGAAACCACAGACAAAAGAGGTTCCAGTTGGATGATTTGTCATTAATAGCTCATTATAAATTGTTAACATAATCATATTAATTATCTTACTTAAGTAATACCAAACTTTTAAATATTGTCAGGAATTCATGATACTAACTTATGTTAACAACAAATCAAGTTCCTTTCATAGCACAAGTGTAGGTTATACCATACGGTTAGGCTATGAGAGTGTCAAGCATTTGTTATACCAAGTGTTATACAACAAAAATCTAGATTAACCATTTAACAAGCAAGGTATTAAGAATTAGTAAGATAAAAAGATAAGACATGTTAATATTAAACATTAAGGTCCATGTTGAGTTTACATTATACTTATTCTTACACCATTAGTGTAACCTTTTCACTTTAACATAATAAACTTAGCTAAACATAATGAAAGAGAGAAACATAAATAAACAAAATAAGAACATAAATAAGATACAAGTTAACTAAGTAAATGAAAGGGAATGAAAGACATAAACAAGATATTAATAAAAGCAAAACTTAAGAATTACAAAAAAAAAATATAAAGAGAGAGAGCAAGAGCAAGTTCTTGATCTGAATAACCAAGCTCTTAAATGCATGGCAAATGCCTCCTTTTATAGGCCAAAATTTGAAACTATTAATTTGATGACTAATTGTTGAGTAGGTGGCCAACTCTTGACTTGATGAAAATCCTTATCTTTTTTATCTAAATAAAACATCATTGCTAGCATCAGAACTGGAACCAACTGTACTCATGAAAGTTATAGGAAATTGTCTTATATTTCTAGGAAAAAAACATTGAGGTCATTTGGACTTCTAGAACTCGAGATAGGGGCTGAACACTGAACAGTGTCTGGGTTGTAGGATAGATTTGAACTTCTTTATTGTTGCTATAATTTAGACTTGAAAACGACCTTTTTAAATTTAAGATTCCATGTAAAAGTTGTAGGCCTATGTCTTACCTTTCCATCCATATAAAGCAGGCCTAAATCCAAGATCTACAGCTCCAGACATGACCCAATCACCGAACAGTGTTCCGGTTTGGACTACACCAACATCTCTATCAATTAATCCTTTTATTTATGTGATAGGCCTGCATTTAAAATGAACATTTACCATAAATTAAAGGTATCTTATATTATTAGATATGTTATTATAAAACATGATTTAGTTAAGGAGTTGTTGATACTTCAAGTGCAAAGTCATGATATAAAACCTTGATAAAAATATATTTTTAAGTACTAATCACACTCCCAACCAGCTTATTACCAGTCCTTATCAATCAAAGCGTTAAAATAGAAAAAAAAATTGCAAATTTCACAAAGCAAGGCATTCATTATTCAACTTTCATTAATATATCCAGATAAACAAACACTCATTAAATTCATATATTTGCTCAATAACTCTTAACCAAGATATTAATAAACCTTTTTTTTGTGCTCAAAATATCAATATATAGTTATGGGGCTTTACTTGGAAGAAAACAAAAGTTTTGTTCTAATGTTTAAGGTTAACTTCCTTAGGTTAGGAATATAATCTTTTTCTTCTTCTTCTTTTTAAATATATATATACATATAACTTAAAACACAATACATCTTTAACCCATGTAACGAGTTTTCGGCTAATGACTCCCAAACCAGTTGGTCTTAGGGCATTAGGTGTTGAGACACCCCTACAAACTTAGTAACTCGGGTTGTAGATACTGATATGTAGATACTGCAATGTTTGATTCCCTTAAACTTTTCTCCTCAACCCATGTAACAAGCGTTGGACCAACGGCTCCCAAGTTAGTTGAATTTAGGGTATTAAGTGTTAAAACACCCCTTCGGGCTTAATTGCTTAGGTTAGGGAGGCTAAAAAACCAAACTTATCTATATTTTTTTTATTGTTTTTTTTTTGTTTTTGCAAATTATATACTATCACTTCCCTTTAGTTATTACCTTTAGAAAAGATAATCCAATGTGCAACCCACAATCATATGTTAAAGTGTGTGTGTGAAAATGAAGATTTAAGAATACTTGTTAAATGAACATATGAGTAAAATCAAGTGATAACAATACGAGAGTTTGTAAACCTGAATATTTCAAGAAGTATTCTGATAGGCCTTTCTAAGAATGTTTACTAAGATGCATCTCAAGAGTCACTTTAATAAAAGAACTCCTTTTACTTTGCCATCCTAGTAACAACAGTTTTGCAAATAGTTTATGAAATAAAAATCATATTTTTTTTAAAAAAAAAATATATCAACTACTACCCTTTCCCCTCAACCCAGATGAGACTTTGTCCTCAATGTCCTAAGGTAGAAAGATAAAGTATAGAAGATATCACCTGAAATAGCGAACATTGACAAACCTGAAACACACTTAAACCAATATAAGAAATAACAAAACATAATAATAAAACCAGAAGACAAAGTTTTTACAAACAAAGGCTCAAATCCAATCTAAACTTTTGATGTCTTTCCTTAGTTGACCAATTTATGCGACTTATAGAGGGATCAATTATAGGGATGAAAGATTGTAGTTGGTCAATCAATTGTTCAGCAATAGCAGCAAAGATTATGATTTGTCGCGTCGAAGATGTTAGAAATTCCTGTTCCACATCATGATCAAGAAAAGATAATAACTTATCATAAAAACCATTAACATTTAACAAACCTATGGGTTTATGGCGAATGTGTAGTTGGGCCCAATAGGAAATATGAAAGATCTCTTCCAATATGCCCAGACCATTTAGTAAGGCAATGAAGGTGTCAGCATGGTTAAACATTGCATTCATTCGATCAGACATTGTGGGGATCTATAATTCCTCTCCAATTGTTTTTCCAATAATGTCCCCTTGTGCTAAAGCTTTGAGGACAACCCCCAAAACTTGACTACCTCCTAAAAATACAGCTATTGACACTCTCCTCCCATTAACTCAAGGCTGCCTCCTTCATACACTAAATGCATCTTTCACTCAACTAGTATCTGACCAAGATGATTTGCTGATTCTAAAAACTCCTTTTCTTTCCCAGGACTGGATCCACCGAAAACATAAATATTTCTTATGTGATGACTTGAGGAACTTGTCATTTCTACACACTTCTATATTTGATGAATGTATGGGTTGAATAAAAATAAAGGGAAGGAAGAGAAGAATTTATAGATGAGAAATTGAAAATGCAATCATACCACCTATATATAGGTCAACTGTAGTCTCACTATTTCTCTTTATTTATTTATTTATTTATTTTAAAAAAGCATATGTATGTACAGGTAGTTATGATTGTGGCTCATATTTTTTCTTGGTTTTACATCCAAGAACAGCTTAAACGCCTTATATGGGTCGGGGATAGGCTTCCCATCTAGTTTTCTTAAAAACTGGCATACATGGTCTTTTTTAGTCAGATTCCTAAGACGAAGTCGAGCATGTTTTTCATGGAATTGTGGCTATAAATCATTAATTGCACGATGCATATCTCCACTAGGGCGCGTCTTAAGAGTCAATAGAAGATTATCCAAAGACCCTTTACTCAGGCCATCTTTAATGAATTGTATTTTATATTCACGGTTTATAGATACCATTCCTAAAGAATGACATGTTGCATTACAAGTCCATTTGACACATCTGTGACAAACTTTTAGTCATTTTGCACGATATTTCTTTGTAAAAGTGCTTTTACCTGTTCCATGCATGTATGAAATGTAAGAATTGGAGGACTCACCTGATAATTGGACCTTTGCTTCAATTAGCCAGCGAATATCTTCAGGAATTCCATGGTTCACTAACAACCTCAATCTTTCACACCTTGCATGGTAAATTTTAGCAATCGCATTTAGAGGCAAAGCATGAAAATACTTTTTCAATTTTTCAAGAGTGGTGTCCATTTTCAAATGAGAATTGGAGGAGAGATTCAAAGAAAGGAGAGAGAGCAAAGAATTGCACAAATACATACACAGATATCAATTATCATGGAAAACTAAAAAAAACCGACTTAAGAGTCATGTAGTATCATTATCCTCCTTTTGACCGGGGTGAGAAAGACTAGCAAAAAAAAAATCACACAAAAAAAAGAAACATAAAAATAATATGAGAAAAAAAGAATCAATCTTTATAAACAGGATCACCCAATTTAATAGAGTCATGTTCAACTGAAAAATTATCAAAGTAAACTTTCAAACAATGTCCATTTACCTTTAAAACATTGTCATTCTTTGGATTCTTGATATTACAGGCTCCATATGGATACACATGTTTCACAATAAAAGGACCGTTCCATCTTAATCTTAGTTTTCTAGGAAATAAATAGAGTCAAGAATTATAAAGTAAGACTTTTTGACCAACATTGAATGTTTTTCTCAGTATTTTGTTGTCATAAAACTCTTTGATTTTTGCTTTATGAATTCTTGAATTTTCATATGTATCATTTCTTATTTCCTCAAGCTCATTTATTTGTAATTTTCGCAGCTGACTAGCATCATCAAGGTTTGAATTGAAAGCTTTAATAGCCCAATAAGCTTTATGTTCAAGTTCTACATGCAACTGACAAGGTTTTTCATAGACTAGTCTATAAGGTGACAAATGATCTGCGACAATATTTTCGGTGTATTTTTTGTCTTTGATTGTGATATCAAATTCTTGAAGTAACAAAATTCATCGTACTAATCTAGCCTTAGAATCTTTCTTAGAGAGAAGATATTTCAATGCTGCATGATCACTAAAAACGACAACAGGTAAGCCAACAAGATAAGATCTGAACTTGTCTCATGCAAATACTACTGCAAGTAATTCTTTTTCAGTGGTAGTGTAATTCATTGGAGCACTATTTAAAGTTTTACTTGTATAGTAAATCACATAAGGTTATTTATCTTTTCTTTGTCCCAAGACAGCACCCATGATATAATCACTAGCATCACACATTATTTTAAAAGGTAATGACTAATCAGGAGGTTGAACGATAGAAGCAGAAGTAAGAAAGCTTTAAAGTTTAACAAAGGCTTTTTCACATTGTTCAGTCCATTCATAAACATTTTTCTTTGTTAGAAGGTTACATAATAGTTTAGATATTACATTAAAATCTTTGATGAATCTTCTGTAAAATCCAGCATGTCCTAAGAATGATCTAACATCTTTAACAGATTTTGGTATTGGCAAGTTAACAATTAACTTGATTTTAGATTTGTCAACCTCAATTTCTTTCGATGAAATAATGTGACCAAATACAATGTCGTTTGTTACCATAAAGTGATATTTTTTTCCCATTCAGTACAAGATTCTTCTCTTCACACCTGTTCAAAATCTTTGCCAAGTTAGTTAAACAATCATCAAATGAATCACCAAAAATAGAAAAATCATCCATAAAAATCACAAGGAAACGTTCAACTATATCACTGAATATGCTAAGCATGCATCTTTGAAATGTGGCTGGTGCATTGAATAATCCAAAAGGCATTCTTTGATATGCAAAAGTATCAAATGGACATGTGAAAGTAGTCTTCTCTTGATCTTTCAATGCAATTTCAATTTGGTTATAACTTGAATAGCCATCTAGGAAACAATAAAATTCATGACCTGCAACTCTTTCTAGGATTTGATCCATGAAAGGTAAAGGAAAATGATCTTTTCTAGTCATTGAATTAAGTTTCCTATAAACAATGCACATGCGCCAACTAGTAATAGTCCGAGTTGGAATTAACTCATTTTTCTCATTTGTTATCACAGTGACTCCAGACTTCTTGGGTACAACTTGGGTAGGACTTACCTATTTGCTGTCAAAAATAGGATAAATAATTCCATTATCTAGAAGTTTAATGACTTCATTTTTCACTACTTCTTTCATATTAGGATTTCGCCTTCGTTGCATTTCTCTACAGGGTTTAGCATTTTCCTCCAAATAAATCTTGTGTGCGCACATCAAAGGGCTAATTCCTTTTATGTCAGCTATGGTCCATCCTAACGTATTTTTATGCATTTTCAGAGTTTGTAATAACTTACCTTCTTGATGTGCATTAAGTTTGGAAGAGATTATTACTAGAAAAGTTTCATTTTCTTCTAAAATGAGTATTTGAGATTGAATGGTAACGATTTCAAATCAAGTTTTGCTGGTTGAACACTTGAAGTTATATACTTAATTGATTGTGGTGGTAATTCTTCAATTTATGGTTTCCAATTACATGTCTTTGCTTCTTCTTGTAAACCATTATCATCTTCAGGTTGCTTGCAAATATTGAAAATATTCATCTCTAATGTTATATTTTCAAATGATAGCTTCATTAGTCCATTCCTACAATTAATCAATGCATTAGAAGTTGCAAAAAATAGACGTCCTAAAATAACAGGAATTGAATTACATGCTTCAATAGGTTGTGTATCCAAGAGAACAAAATCTACAGGGTAAATGAATTTATCAACTTGTACTAACACGTCCTCAACTATTCCTCTAGGCACTTTTACAGATCTATCAGCAAGTAAAAGAGTTACAAAAGTTGGTTTCAACTCACCTAGATTGAGACTTTGAAAAACCGAATATGAAAGTAAATTCACACTAGCTCCAAGATCAAGTAAAGCTCTTTTAATTTTATGTTCTCCAATAAAGCAAGAAATTTTAGGACAACAAGGGTCTTTATAGTTCAAAGCATTATTGTTCTGAAGAATAGCACTTACTTGTTCGGTTAAAAATGCTTTTTTTTTTCACATTCAGTTTTCCTTTCATAGTGCACAGATCTTTCAAAAATTTCGCATAGAAAGGTACCTCTTTAATAGCATCTAACAAAGGTATATTGATCCTTACATGTTTGAAAGTTTCAAGGATTTCAGAATTGTGATTGACTTTCTTTTGTTTGGTCATGGCATGAGGAAATTAAAGTGCTAGCGGAGAATCAATCTTTTCTTTACAATGTTTAGATTCAACCTCTTCCTTACCCTCAGAGATTGACTCATCATCTTTCTCACAAGGTTCAAGAGTGGGTTTTTCAATAACCTTACCACTGCGAAGAGTGATGACTAATTTGACTTGAGCCATGTGTTGCTTCCAGAATTACTTGCATTTGCATTGTATTGCCCCTTTGGATTTTGCTGTGGTTGAGATGGAAACTTACCTTTCTCTTGAAAACTAAGAGCAAATATGAATTTTTGCACGAGCATCTTTAAAATTTTTCATGCTTTGAGTAAGTTGAGTGTTGATTGTCTCTTACTTTTCAATGAATACATGCAATTTTTCCTCAATATTTCTTCTAGGAGGTGGAGCATAAGAAGGAGCATATCCATGAGAATTTTAGAAATTATGGTGTGCTTAAAAAAATGGTTGTGAAGTTTGTGCATTATTGTTATCATTCATCCAACTAAATTTTGGGTGATTTCTCCAACTAGGGTTGTATGTTTGCGAGTATGGGTTATGATTGGGCCTTTGGAAACTGTTTAAAGCATGGGCTTGTTCATGGAGGCATTCCTTGAAAGAAGGCAAAGTTGGACAGTCATTGGTTACATGTTCATTTGTTTCACAGATTTGACACACAATGTCTTGAACATATTTTAATTTACCACTCCTTTTCAATTCTAGTGCCTCGACTTTCTAGCTAAAGATGCAAACTGAACTTGGAGCTCATGATCTTTCCTAAGGTTATACATACCTCCACTAGATGTATAAGGTTGGATTTTACTTAGTGCCTTATAAGTGCCCATAGTGTCCCAATTTTGCGCATTTTCAGCTAGTAAGTCTAGGTACTCCATTGCTTCATTAGGGTCTTTATCTTCAAAAGTTCCATTGCACATCAATTCAACTATTTGCCTATCTTTAGGTGTTAACCCTTCATAAAATTGTGAAACCAATCTCCATGTTTCAAACCATGATGAGGGCAAGTATTAAGCAAGTCTCGATACTTATCCCAATATTGGTAAAATATTTCACCTGGTTTTTGAGTAAAAGTGGTGATTTGTCTTTTGAAAGAGTTAGTTCTGTGAGATGGAAAAAACTTCTTTAAAAATTGTTATTACATTTCATCCTAAGCACGAATGGATCCTGACCTAAGATTTTATAGCCATGTTTTAGCTTTATCTTTTAATGAAAAAGGAAAAAGCTTTAATCTAATGGTATTCATGCTACAATTTAAGTCATTATAGGTGTTACAAACTTCTTTAAATTCTCTCAAATACAAGTGTGGATTTTCTAGATCTAAACCATGAAAAGAAGGTAAAAGTTGAATAATTGTTGGCTTAAAATTAAAATGGGATGCATCATGAGGGAAAACTATGCATGAGGGTGCACTTGTTCGTGTGGGATTCATGTGGTCTCTAAGTGTCGTAACACGATTATTCTCATTATTCTCATTATGAAGTGATTGGTTATCTTCTTCGGTCATATTTTTTGAAAATGATGAGGATATCCTACAAAGTCTATCACTCAATGTACGTGACCAAACACTCATACACATGTAGAAAAAGAATAAAAGGAAGAAGAAAACAAAAGAAAAAGAAACAAAGCAAAAGAAACAAAGTTAGATACAAGAAAAGTGAAAAGAGAAAATAAAATAAATACTATAATTTATACAAGAATTTATCTCCCCGGTTACGACACCAAAAACTTGACACGACCAAAACATTGATGTCTTCTCCCAAGTGCAGTAGTGTCGAAGTAATAAATAACCCGGCAAGACCGGAATCGAACCACAAGGAGGTTAATTATATAAATTATAGACAACAATAAAATAACAACAACGTAGTAGTAGTAGTAGTAGTAGTAGTAGTAGTAATAAAAGAATAAGAAGTTGATGAGAATTTTGAGATGAAAGATTAATGTAAGGATTAAACAATGATAAAAACAAATGTCAAGGTTAGAGGATCCACTAATGGTATTTCAAACAAGTATAGTATAAACTTTTATTATTCAACTGGAAACTACAGACAAAGGAGGTTCCAATTGGATGATTTGTCATTAATAGCTCATTATAAATTGTTAACATGATCATATTAATTATCTTATTTAAGTAACACCAAACTTTTAAATATTATCAGGAATTCATGATGTTAACTTATATTAACAACAAATCAAGTTCCTTTCATAGCACAGGTGTAGGTTATACCATACAGTTGGGCTATAAGAGTGCCAAGCATTTTTTGTACCAAGTGTTATACAGCACAAATCTAGATTAACCATTTAACAAGCAAGGTATTAAGAATTAGTAAGATTAAAAGATAAGACATGTTAATATTAAACATTAAGGTCCATGTTGAGTTTACACTATACTTATTCTTACACCATTAGTGTAACCTTTTCATCTTGACATAATAAACTTAGCTAAACATAATGAAAGAGAGAAATATAAATAAACAAAATAAGAACATAAATAAGATACAAGTTAACTAAGTAAAGGAAAGGAAATGAAAAGCATAAACAAGATATTAATGAAAGCAAAACTTAAGAATTATTAAAAAACAAATATAAAGAGAGAGAGCAAGAGCAAGTTCTTGATCTGAACAACCAAGCTCTTAAATGCATGGCAAATGCCTCATTTTATAGGCTAAAATTTGGAACTATTGATTTGATGACTAATTGTTGAGTAGGTGACCAACTCTTGACTTGGTGAAAATCCTTATCTTCTTGTCTGAATAAAACATCATTGCTAGCATCAGAACTAGAACCAACTATACCATGAAAGTTATAGGAAATTGTCTTATCTTTCCAGGAAAAAAAAATTGAGGTCATTTGGACTTCTAAAACTCAAGATATGGGTTGAACATTGAACAGTGTCTGGGCTGTAGAATAGATTCAGACTTCTCCGTTGTTGCTATAATTTGGACCTGAAAATGACCTTTTTAAATATTAGACTCCCATAAAAGTTATAGGCCTATGTCTTACCTTTCCATCCATATAAAGAAGACTTAAATCCGAGATCTACAGCTCCAAATGTGACCCAATTACCAAACTGTGTTTTGGTTTGGATTGCACCAACATCTCTTTTCTAAGTTTGGCCTTCTCTTTGTTCTTTCAATTTCAATACTTAAACTCATTAATGAATCTTTTTATTTATGTGATAGGCCTGCATTTAAGATGAACATTTACCATAAATTAAAGGTATCTTATATTATTAGATATGTTATTATAAAACATGATTTAGTTAAGAAGTTATTGATATTTCAACTGCAAAATGATGATATAAAACCTTAATAAAAATGCACTTTTAAGTACTAATCACCAAGTCAAATTCCAACGTAAAAAAACATTTACCTAACTGACCAAGTCCAAAGAATTTCCTACCTAAATAAATATCCATTTGAGTACCTTTTAAATGAAAAGAAAAACCTAAAGGAAATAAAGCTAAAATTAATAAGAGATTATAGTGAACATATAGGGCATACAACATATTATATAAAAGTAGGTTTCACCCAGTACGTATACTTAAATGCTATATGTTAACTCCAAGGACATTAACTTAAGTGTCATTACCCATAATAACATAATGGTTGCTTGATGGTAAAAGTTGGTAATCTATATATTTAACTTGATCTCTTACTATATATTTTATTGCTCTCATGTCTTCAATCCAATCAAAAGATAATATAAGCAATAAATAAGTGTGAACATACATAAACAGTAAGAGAGCCAAGATAACATTGCACCTTCTTTAGTTAAGAGCAATCTAGAGTGAAGTGACACATGTTTCAACAGTCATAGGACTTTACCTTGGTCATGTTCTTTTTTTCATGTTTGCCCTTATAACACTTGGTTACTCTACTAACTCTTGGTGCTAAATTTACAGCATCACCTTGTGCAACTATATTGTCTAGTTTGCGTTGTTAAAATTATAGTACGATTCATCTTTCTATGCTTTGTCTCAAGTTCAAAATGTTGCCTAATATATTTATAGGTATTAATGCCCTTATTATGCTTCAACACCATCTTTATATGGCCCTAAAATGATTTAGGTAGGGACCTAATGACAACCTAAACTTGTTGTTCATTAGTGAGATTATTACTAGTTACTTATAACTCTCTAGTCATAGAGGACATTACCTTAAAGTGTTTCACCATAAAGTGTTTTGGGTCCATCATATATTGATTAAACTTAAGGGTTAAGGTTCACAACCTAGTTGTTCTTGTGCCATCAAATGTTTCATTAAGTTGGTTCCATATTTCCTTAGCAGATTGATAAATCTCACACATTTTAATTAGGTCATCATGCATACATGTCAAAATAGTAAAATGTATAGTCTTATTCAAGGTTGTCAAAAACACATTTTTGACACGACACGAAAAATATAATATAAACTCGGATTGTAAAATCATAAATTCACAAGGATTTTTTTTTCTATACATAATTCAAGCACCTAAAAATACAAGATTCAAATAAAAATAAATATGTAGTTTAAGTAACTTAAAAAGACAATACAATTACTCATATCCATAATTTTTTATTAATTAACAATTAACAAACTTAAAATAAACAATCTGCTGGTGGTGTGTTATATAAATTACAACTACTTAACATGTGTGTATGTGTTCATCAATTTCATAGAAGAACATAGGAAATAAGTGCTTAAAAATTTATAAAATGGGGCAGTAAAGACAGTTTTTTTTTTTTAATTAGCACCAGCACATCTTGTAGTACTTTGAAGAATGAAACACATGATCATATCATTTATTATCCATCAAAATTCCTAGGGTAAGAGGGGAAAAAATAAATTCCGTAGCTTACAAAAGATGATATCACTAACTAAAAAATATCACCATCAAAATCCATGGGGCTAAAACTGGGTGGTGTATGAATTCCGTAGTTCACAAGAAGATGACATCACTAATAGATAAGCATAAAAACAAAAGAAACTGATGGTCATAATACAAGGAAAAAATATCCAGCAAAGCCAGTGGATTCCATCTTTACTCAAAAACGATACCAAATTGAACAAAGAGGACAGACGTGATACAATCCACAGCTTAACATGCTAAGATAAAGCAAGATTATAGAATCATTGAATTGCAAGAAGAAGAAGGCATGACATTAAGAACAATTGAAGTAGACAAGAATCCTCTAATAAAATGTCAAATCTGGCCAAATCATTGAATTTTAATAGAGGTTAAAAAGAACATTTTATCTTCTTGCCTTTACCACAACCTTAAGATATGTACAGATCATGAACTCGAGAATTTCCTCCAACATCTATTATGGAAAAATATTAAAATGCAATCTATTTTCAACATCCTAAGTGTCACACCTAGACATCACGACGATCGATTAAAAATTATCACTCGATTGGAAAAAAGAATAGATATCTGGCATTTTATTGTTTTAGAGGAAAATGCCTTGTTCAAGGAGTCATCACCTAGTATTATGGTCACTAGGAGCCTTAACCAGTCAACAAAGATTCTATGATACAGGACTGATTACGCAAAAGAAAAAATACTATCACCCCCTAAACGTCCTACCTGAGGTAGGTTGCATTGCTGGTTTTGTCTAGAATTGCTTAAGAATTTGTTCTCCCTTTTCCTTTTTTTTATTCTTCCTTTCATGTTCTTGACTTTAGCGTCGGTGAACAATTCCTCCAAATATTTCCAACTCTAGCGTTGGTAAATATCGTACAAATCCAAAAAATACGATACTCCTAACTCTGGCATCAGTGAATATTTTCACAAAAAATGAATTTGAAAAAGAAATTTTCTATGTCATTTTTTTTGTTTATCCTTTATTATTATTTTCCCTTTTTAGATGGAAACAGAAAACATTGCATGATACATTTGCATTTAACAATAATAGGCAATAGATTGAGCACATAACTTAAAAAAAATTACAAAACGCAAAGAAAAAAATAAATCAAATTGCGTGGGGCCCACAAATAAATCAACAAAGATCTCCAAATATTTTTAGAATTTTCTAATATTGAAATGGGGTTCGCTTGGCCAATTATCAAACTAAAATGGACATAAAAATTATGGTAAAGGCATAAGAGTGTGTTTTGCCAAGCACACCTTTAATAAACATAATCCCACCATGGGCTGGGCTAGATCCAACCGGCTCAGCCTGGTCACTGGCCCCAAGCCCGTGACTCGGTTGAGCAGCAGGCACGCGTGGCTCAACCCACGCTTACACTGCACATTGTATAGGTAATTAAATTGCCTTCGTACTATTTTCTTATAACAATTACACAGAAACAAAGAGAAGAATAAGACTATACCTGGTGAAGTCGAAGGCCAAGGTGAAGGTAACAGTGTAGGCACCGGCTGGAGAATGCTCTCCCTCTCCTCCCTTTTTTTTTTTTTTTTTTGTTCTCTCCTTTGTTTTATCACTTTTATCGTCTCACCTATTTTTCTCCTTTTTTTTCTCTCTGTTTTTCTTTCTATATCATCTTCCCTCTTTTTTGCATACATTGAGATCTGTATTTATAGTGCCAGAGTCCCTTCGCGTATGAGAAACAAAGTTTCAATCAAACTCATTCTCTTTTTTGAAGTTTGAATTTAATTAAGAATCAAATTCAAAAGTGAATAACTATCATTATCTTGAAGACAAGGATTATATTAAAGATAAGGATTATCTTGAAGATATGAATAGAATGAAAAAAGCACATTGTAGTCCCTGGTTTTCATGCAAGTTGACAAATCATATTTTTCATCAAAATAAATCTCTGATATTTTAATTTTATATTTTAAACCCTGTAAAATTAAATTAAAAAGCCAATAGGCCAAAATTGGGTTACAACACTAAGCATCGACTAAAAATAAAAGAGAAACACCATTAATTACATAAAGGGAGTCAGGGCTAAAAACACAGATAAACAAGGCAAAGATTGCATTTTAATTAACAAATCATGATAGTCTTATGAGAGAAAAGAAGGAGAAAAAAAAAAGAATGGGACAAAGAGCAATTGGGGTTAAAAATCCCTTTCCAACAAGAAAAATTCAATATAAGCAAGTAAGCTTAACCCTCATGAAGAACATCCCTTCCCAACTATTGATGAAGACTAAACAAGATGTCGTTGATGATGGTTAAAAAAAAAATAGAGTTGTTGATGAAGATTGAAGACTGAAGAGAAAGTTGTTGATGATGGAAAAAAAGGAAAGCACTACCACTGTTGATGAAAAGGAAGCCATCAATCTCACGATGACTGATTAATTGTTGAATCATGAATGACTGCGTCTGAGAGAAAAAGATTAGGATAAATGTTATATATGTGTAAAATAATGCTGGTATGGAGGGCTGAAGCCTGAAGGAAAACATATGCTAGAGACTGTGGACAACTGGTATGTGGCTATTGGCTTGGAGGAAACATATATTGCAGTGCAGTATATGTTTTTGGTTGAAATCATAAAACCGGTACCAAAATCGTGATTTTTTATGATTTCACTCTATTTTAACATGATTTTATCAATTTTTGAGTTTTTAGGGCAATTCTGCATGTTAAGCATATATTGACTCGTATAATCATATAATTTTACGAGTCAAATCATGATTTTAACAACCTTGATCCTATCCTTATTAACCCAAGCCTTATGTGCTTGCAGATCATATTGGTGTTGGGCAGTTATCCCTTTCTGAAGTGGATTCATACTGTTGGTCAAGGTCTCAAGTATCTTTTTCTCATTTAAAAGATATCGAATTTTCCTATGCTAAGCATCATAGTTCTTTGCATCAAATTTGTCATCCTTGATCAATTTAGATATCAAATTCTTGGAGGCCATTTTTCCACATTCATTGTACAATTTAAATTAGACACATATCTTTCATTTATTCTCAAATCTAATTAGGTAATAAAAATTTTCTTACATATTAAAAAATATATATATTTTTTTTTTGCAATGGAAGCTAGTAATCATCTCCTATGTATTAAGTTGGAATATTATATCTAGATGATCAATATTCAAATGTCAAGACTATTCTCTTTATTCATAATATTCCATGCATCATATACATTTATTTTGAGTCCTTTGTGGACTTCATTGGTATTTTGGCGCAACATACCAAAACAATTTAAGACTAGAATACTGATGTAAAAACACATAATCAATCATATGTGTGTCGAAAATGTCTAATGTTATTTTCCCCATTCTTTTAAAAACAACATACATTAATCAATTACAACGGAAAAAAGCACACTCGCCTCCTAAGGGAGTGTGGATAAGGGCTCTCTTCCTAGAGCGATAATTATTTTTTTTCTAATTTAGCACCTCACATCAAGCAAATAAAATATGAAACATGTATAATGAATATACAAACTCAAATTAAAAAGCACAATTATTTATGAAATTAGAATGAGATCTACTAAGGTCTTAGTGTAGCACGTGAAGAAATTTCATTTAACATTTTTTTAAAGAGATTCACATTGATATATTTGCTAGTGATATACTAGGACTAGAAGGGGGGGATGTACTAGAGTAGTTCTTGTTGACTGAACCTAAAACACATAATTATTGAACCTGACTCGGGGATTGATCCATTCAAGGAGCCAAGTCCTGGATCACGCGGGTTTACCTGGGTTAACCCAGGAAAATAAAAAATATATTTAAGGTTTTAATATCTCACATGAAAAAGTTAAGAAACAATCCATATAGATGTAGGCTATATATATTGTAAATAATAAATTTTAAAAAATTATTTTAAAAGTTTTTTTTATCTCACATTAAAAAGATATTATCTTCTAATTTTAAGTTGAAGTATTTAAACAAAAAAAATTTCTTATCCCACATTGAAAAAACACAATTTTTTTTTCTTATGAGCATAGATTATATATATTAATGGTCTTTCAATTCCATATTAAAAACATAAAAGTTTATTATGATGTTTATATAGTGAATTTTGATATGTGCTAGTAACCTATAAAGATAGAGTGATAGGCTTGCGTGTATAAAGTTGAGTCGAGCAAGAGAAAAATCTTTAATTACCTTCCTACAGGTGAGGCAATGCCTGTGCTTTTTGTACATTTGGTCTTCGGTAATAATTTATTTTTATCCTTTAAATTTTAAACCACTACTTAAACACTAATGCACTCTTTGTTTTTTAAATCACACAACCCATAAATATTTGTTCCATCTAGAAAAGTTGAGACATGATATAAAAGAAATGTAAGAATGGATATTCATAAATTACTTTTTAGGTTTATTAAAAAAAATATAGACATAATAAAAAAATATAAAAAAGATATTTCTTGAGTTATACTGGATTACTCGGTTACTAGATTGACTTGACAAATTATTCAAGTTTTATTAGGCTAATTACAAACTTAAGTTTTTGTCTACTTTAAACCCGGTCAAGATTCTAGGTTTTAGGTTACCTCATCATAAAATTTAATAACTATACTAAGATATATCAAAAGAAAAAAAATATACTTCCAACGTAAATTAAGAGAAAAAGAAGTGACACGTTTGAGACATGCACAAGGCCACAATCGCCGGTAGCTCAAATCACAGGGGAGTAATATTGAAGCCTACTCTTCTGTCCTAACACGCTCTTTTTACAAATTAACAGCATAAACAATCAGGCTAGGTGTTTTTTTTATTTTATTATTGTTCACAGTAACTAAAAAGGATGCATGGGGCAGCGGTTTAATTAAGCATAGGTATTGCTATATGATCTGACAGTATTTTGAGTTAATAATAGCAGTAATGCCACGCATATAGTCAAGCTTTGACAAAAAATAAGAAAAAAGAAAAAAAAAACAAAAAACAAAAACCTCATCCAATAATCGACTCCAAATGAAACTAAAGCAATTGCCACCCATGGAATCCAGCTTTATTCCATAGTTTGTTCCGACTATTTAACTATTAGATTATGATTAATTTTTTTTAAGATGTTTTCAAAGATCAGTTTTGTGATGTTTTGTATTAAAAAGATAGGAAATGGCAATAAAGCTCTTGAAGGCTTAAAGAGAGGATATAAATGATTGAAGGGTAGTGTGGTAATTGACCAATAGTTGATAAATATAAATAAGAAAAAAAAATGATTTGATTTTGAGAGAAAGAGAGCTACGGGAGAAGAGAAGAAAAGAGGAAGAAGAAGAAGAGCAAAGAGGGAAAGATAAGGGAAGGAGAAGAGAGTTGAAAGAAATAAGTTTAAAGGTAAGATTATGTATAATTATGTGTTAATTAAGTTTTAATTTCAGTTTTGATTAATTTAGAGTTTTGAAGTTTATATTTTGAGTTAATTGATGAATTAATTTGAAGGTTAGGAGTTAATTATTGTGGGTATTTGATTAATTAGTTGATTTTGAGAGATTGAATTGAAGGATAATGATTTGAAGTTATGATTTTGTTTAAATGGTGAAATTGTGTTAGAAATCAGGAGATAACAGTAGATGATCTGTTTTAATTCTGGGTTTGAGGTTGAAGATGACGAAAATTCAATTTGGTCCCTCAATTTGTGAAAATTGCAATTTAGTCCCCGAACTTTGAAAATTTACAGATTGGTCCCTGGGTCATAAATTGAGATTCTGAACAGAACTGAGGATGATTTAAGGGAAAAATTTCAGTATAATTAAGAATATATGATATTTTCAGTTTTGTCCTCCAATTTGACAAATTACGATTTGACCCCTAATATTTTGATAAAATCACATTTTGGACCTTGGGGCATAATTCAAGATTCCAGACAAAGATAAGGACGAATTATGGATAAATTTCAGTATGGTTATATATTTACAATTCGGTCCTCAAATTTTGGTAAAATTACGTTTTGGTCCCTGTTTTGGAAAATTATCGTTTTAGTCCCTAAAACTAGGAGACTAAGCCTGGTTTCCTTTTATGCATTGGAATATTTTATTTGTGTTGTTTTGAGTTGCTTTTGAGTATATTTTATATATTTATTGTAGGTTTTCCTAACGATCCTTAATATGATTTTCGGGTCTTTCGTCCGACATTCCTTTTAGTTCTATATTTTCCGGGTGAATGGAATAATCTTTAATATGCATATAATATAAATAAATATGTATGTTGATTATACAATGAGTACAACTCTTGAATATTTATATATGTTGCTTTATTTTCTGAGTGCTCATTTATTCTTGAATTTGCACTCGCAATCTGTCAAAGTGAATTCTATTTGATATGATATACGTTTCTTTGATTATTCTGTGAATATCTATTATGCCTTGATATGGACTTGTCAGTAACTCCATGCTAACGGAGAGTAGTTAGCCTGTGTGCACATAGTATATTCTGTATACCTAGCTGGTGAGAGAGGCATCAGCCTGTGGCGATTGATCATCCCACAGTGGTCACCGACGGGTGTCATCTGGTCACCTACGAGTGTCATCTGGTCACCTTCGGGTGTCATCTGATCTCTGACATGTATTCCACTACGTTATGATATATGTTTAGTACGTATATGTATATGTATATGTATATCAAGATATATCATCTTGCAAACTATTAATATCTGAAATATCTGAAATGTATATTAAATGTTATTCCCTCACTGAGTTGGTTGAACTCACCTCTCATTTTTAATATTATTTCAGGTTCTTAGTTTCTGGGAATTTGTTGAGTGTTTTCGCTTCTTCAGTTCTGGTCGGTATGCCTTGCTTGTTCGCGAGGCTTTCCTTTCAGTTTTGATTTGATGTCTTAGACGCTCCATTATTATCTTGATTTGATTAAATTTGGATTTTGACAATGTAATGAGTATTATGAATTATTATTATTTTTTTGTTTTAATAACTATCATTTGGTTTTATCAGTTTTGAATAATATGATATTTCTGAATATTATGAGCCGCTGCGTATTTTTGAATAAATTGTTCTTTTGATATGTCCGTTCTGAGGCTTAGCGCAGGCGGGGTGTCCTTTCGACACCGCTCCTGCGTTGCCGGTCACGGATCTGGGATTCGGGTCGTGACAAGTTTCTATATAGTAGCAACAATATTGTTATACAGATATTCAGATTTTTAAATACCGAAAATTTTGTTGAGACTCTTTAATTTTAGCAATTTTTGTTATTTTTTTTAATTTTTGAATATCTTGCTTATTTCAGATTTTATATTTTTTTTGTTTGTAATTTTAGATTTTTATTTTTTTTTTCTTTTTAGTTAAAGTAGAGTTTCTAACTTATTGAAAGCCTTGTAAACTTTTTAAAAAGTCAGTATTTTAGGAAAAATAAATTTGTGGATTTAAAGCTCATATCTGCAGCTACTTTTACCAATTAAAATATTCTGTGTTTTTTATTTAATTATTATCTTTAATTATTATCTTTATTAGAAATAATCTTATGTAAAGATACTCTTATTAATCATGAATTATATTTTCTTTCTCTTTCTTCTATTTATTTATTTCTTCAAAATGAACATAAGAGAGTAACAAATGTCACTACTTACTTCGTGGATTCCATAAATCTCCCCCATAAAAGTACATTTTCAACCAAAATGTTTATTTTTTGAAACAATTCTTTTAGAACTTCCTCAACAAACATGTATTTATTTATTTTAATAAATATAAATTACTTTCAATATTTATCTTTTTTATAGGACATATCTTTTCACTATTGATCTCAATTTATTCAATAAAATCTTCTATAATTTCTCCGAAAAAAAAATCAATCAAAATGACTATTTTTAAGACAACTCTTTTAAGATTTCCTCATCAAATATGTTTTTAATTTTAATAATTAGAAATCAGTTTTGATATTTATCCTTTATAATAAGATATCATTCCATTAACAATCTCAATTTATTGAAAATTAATCTTTTATAACTAATTCTCCATAGAAAATACCTTTTCAACTGTAATAAGTATTTTCTTAAAACAATCATTTTAGAGTTTTCTCAACAAACATGTTTTTAGTTTTTTAATAAATAAAAATTAGTTTCATTTATAGTTTTTAAGAAAAGACATCATTCCATTAATTATCTCAACTTATTAAATTGACTCTTTTATAACTTCTCCACAAACTTTATATATATATATATATATATATATATATATATATATATATATATATGTATATGATGGATACAATAATTTTAGCAATAAAAGATAACATTACGGGTTAACAACTTTCAAAAAAGGATAATTTTTCAAATATAAACACATATATGAGATATCATTAAAGGGTGTAGTTCAACTGGTTAGACTTTAAGTTTACTTTTTAGAAGTCACCAGTTTAAGTTCCACAAACTTCAAAATCACTGGAGATTTACATGGTCATTAACTTTAGAGCTTATGAGATTAATTGAGATATATACAAACTGGTCCAGACACCCACGTTAATAATAATAAAAAAAAAAGTAATCTTAATTACTAAAAAATCTACATGCAATTTCATAAATTTTAATTTATTAATAATATTAAATATCTTTTTGAAGGATTATATTTGAGAAGCTGCCCGCAACGTGCTGTTCATCAATTAGTGCGTGTGTGTGTATACATGTATAATCCACATGGGAGTAAATGTAATAATATCTGCACACCAATTTCTGTCGCAGGTACTCTTGTATTTTGAATCGACCATATATTAATTAACCTGCTGCATCATTTTCATTCAAATTGTGGGCCTGCTGATGTTGGAATTGCATTGTTGTAAGATTTTCTTAAGTAGTCGAAGGATTATTGCCAATATCCTATGATCTTCACTGTTGCATTATCATTACATTGAATTCAACTGGGAAAAAAAAAAGTTTAAGAATTTTTCCATGCTACAAGGTAACAAATCATGTGTTCCAAAATCACATGCCCATTTTCGATGTCTGAAAGCAGCCTCTGCACTTCATTCTGTGCTTATCCTACACACACACACACCAATGAACGTGCTCTGGAGATTGCATTCTAATGCAATTTTCATTTCGAAAATGTAACCATTTTTTATTTTTTAAAAAAGGCTCCATTATTAATTCATGGCTTAAGTTGTACGTACTTTAAAAAAATAATATCGTGTCCTAACAAAATGTAAAGCATATATACACATAAAATGTAGGTTGAGCACGCAAGTCTCTTACCAGAATCTCATTAAAAAAGAAGGTGCATGAGACATCTTTGATCTCAGAACATATATATAATTGTTGGTTTTGATTATACACAAATTAATGAAAAACATTCTTCGACTGAAACACACACTAGATTAACAGTGTACGTACACATATTTAAGGATATTCTTGTCACTTGTAGATTACTTTCGAAATAACAGAACGCCCTGTCTTTTTCATCTTGGAAGCATGTGCACAAAGTGCAAATAAGCAACCTCAAAACACAACATAAAGCAGCTTAAAACATAGATATCATATGACAAGTGTGGGGGTAAAAGCTTTTGCCAGTGTAAGCCTTTCGAATTATTGTGGAATTGTTGGGACTGCTTAGATTTGGTGTTTTTCCCTCACTTGCATTATTGCACTTATAAAGAGAAAGCATGGCAAATAATGTTATTACAGTACCCTAATCCTACCCTAACTCTCCAATCTCTCAAAACAATCACAATGTACTGCCCCAAATCAAGGAAGGTGGTATTAATATAAGCTTGTAGAAAACCATTAATTAGTTTATGGTCTGAAAACACAACTCGCCAGCTTTTCTTGCCCCACTTTATAATAAAGGTAAAGCAGGGAATAAAAAAAGAATACTAAATGAATGAAAGAAAGAATTGAAGGAAAGAGAAGGAAACATATGCAGAGCTCCTTAACCCCACATCACGATAAAAATTCTTTGAGGACTCAGACTCAAAGTTTCTTCAGCCTCATCTGAGAAAGCAAACAGGACACTCAAAGCTTTAAGCAAAGGGGTTTTATGGGTGCATAGACAAGGAAATTTGACAAAGTGATCAAGAAAGAGAAGTAAAAAAAAAAAAAAAGAGCAAGGGGAATTTTCTTTTGTTTTTATGATTCTCTTTTGAAGCATGAATTGAAGTGTGTTTTTTGCAGAGGCCAAGCTCATCACTGCAAAGCTAATGATGGCAGGAAACCCTAGCTGGTGGAGCATGCATCCACCTTCACAGCAAACTTCTGCTTTATTATCTTCTTCTCCATCTATCTTCCCCTCCCAATATGTATTTGGATCTTCTTCACTCTCTTCGAATCCTTTGCCTGATAATCAAGAGCTTCCACTGTCATGGAGCCAACTACTTTTGTAACTCTCTCTCTCTCTGTGCAGTTCATCTTGTTAATACGTAACATGCTACACTTAATTCATAAGTTCATTTGACTTTTTAATCCACAATTCATATTTCATTTTTGTTTTCATACTATCTTTCTTATCTCCCTTTTTCCTTGTTTGATTCTTCTCCTTTGCTTGTCCTAAAAATTCAAAGCCTTTCACGTAGTCCATGAGCTATTTTCCATAGATTTTTTTTTTTTATCTAGAAATTTAACTCCTTACTCCTTATTCTGTGTGCGTGTCTTCTTAGGAATTTTCCTTACATATAGCTGACAGTCATGCTAATATTTACAGATCATCTTGACTTGGGAGTTAATCTTTCAATAATTTGATTACTTGTTTTTCAGTGGTGGTTCTTCAGGAGATGAAGATAGGTACGGTATGAGTCAATTTCAGGCTAAAAAGTTGGAAAATTGGGAAGACCAAATCTTAAATCCATCTCCAAGTATTTCTGTAGTTGCTGATGTAAAGCAAGAGGTTTCCCACAATAGCAACTTATATGGTCATGGAGATGAAGACTTTCAGGCGCTTAGGTCCCCAGCTTGGCCACAAGTGATGCCAGTCTCTTCCCCTAGGTCTTGCGTCACAAGTATAAGTAGTACTAATATATTAGACTTCTCTTACAACAAGGCTGATGGGGCGAATCAGCATCCCGATCAATCCTCCGAGGTAAGATATATGAAGTCTCCATGTTTCATAAAATGTGATCAACTGTTCTGCACTGAATAATTATCATGACACGATCAATTGTTGAATCATATAAATTCCAGCCAACTAGCCTGCTTGGTGATTTATTCATCTGGGTTTCTCTAATTTCTTCTGTTTTGTTCCTTTTCTGCTAGTGTAATAGCACCGCCACAGGTGGAGTAAGTAAGAAGGCTAGGGTTCAGCCCTCTTCAAGCCAACCTCTCAAGGTGACAAGACACACAGCATCTCTCTCTCTCTCTCTCTCCCCCCCCCCCTCTCTCTCTCTGTATGTGTGCGCGCCTGCTGCCTGTGTCTGTGGGCGTTTAGTGTCTTTCTTGATTGTCTATTTCTTTGAGCATGTGTGATTCTTCTGCTATGTTTCATCAATTAAAAATATGATAGTCTTATATATATATATATATATATATATATATATATATATATAAACCTAGCTAGTGCTCTATAATTTACTAATATATATTTTGCTACCACGGAGTCAGGTGAGGAAGGAGAAGTTAGGTGATCGAATCACAGTTCTTCACCAAATGGTTTCCCCTTTTGGAAAGGTAAACCATCCCCTTCTTGATCTACAAACTAAACGGAAAGAATTGAGCAAACAGTTTTTCTTTTCTTTTCTTTTCTATGTCAAAACTCATAAAGGAATTATTTTTTCTTTTAAATTTTGCACTGACCAAACTTCTCTCTCTTTTTTACCAAAAAAAAAAAACAAAAACATCGTCCTTTATCTTTAGTGATTTGGCTCTCTATTTAACATTAAAGGATAAAAAAGATGACTTGGGGTGTGGTGATCTGTTGCTCTTTTGCAGACTGACACGGCTTCTGTCCTGTTAGAAGCTATTGGGTATATCAGATTCCTTCAGGGTCAAATTGAGGTGATGTTTCTTCCACATCTTACTTATACTCTCTGCAAGCAGCTCAGAATCAGTGAGGAGCATGCTGTTAAAGTGATCAATTATTCATTCTTTCTCTAACCATTCTTTAGTTATGGAAGTCACAAAATCTTATTCTCTATTTTGTCTCCTCCATGCACCCCCCTTTATTTTTGCAGGCTCTTAGCTCCCCTTACTTGGGCACTGCCTCACCAAATATGAGGAACCATCAAAAATCTGTAAGTGCCTAGACATAACTGTTCCTCATTTCCCGATGCAAGACCAAGATCCTCTCTCTCTCTCGCCCCCCCCCCCCCCCCCCCCGCCCCCACTCTCCCTCTCCCTCTCTCCCCCCCCCCTCCCACTCTCCCTCTCCTCTCCCTCTCCCTCTCCCTCTCCCTCTCTCTCCCTCTCTCTCTCTCTCTCTCCCCAGCATGCACATGACTGACTAGGCAAGTGTTGCGAATCGTGTTTAACTAACGAGGGGAGGAATTTCTTGTTAGGGTCCAGAAGAAAGAGTTAGTGCATTGTCTGAAGACATAGGCCAGGTATTGCTTTATTGGATCCACCACCTGTATAAAAAGCAACTAGGATGGTTTTGTTAAGTGGAAAGAAAGCATAAATGCAATAAAAACTTAACAGTATTTTATCATTCATAAAAATAGCTATGAAAGAACAAGGTTCCTAGCTTTATGCACATTTATCTAGTTAAAAGCATAATTTGGGACTACTTTAGAGTTAATTATTAGTTGGGAATCAAAAAAGGGCTGGGAAAGATGGATAATATTTTTTTCCTTTAATTTTCCATTCAGCTGTTGAATGACATCTGCTTGAAAAGAAAAAGGAGCTCCTAACCAGGCACTTATTTTTCCCTGTCTAATATCTTTATGCTAATAAATAAACTTAATTTCCCCTTGTTGTGCATTAATATGCTATGTTTTAGTCTATATATTACTTTGCAATCATCACGATTATCCTCCTCATTATGACTCTTTAATTATTGGTTTTGTACAAAAGCTGGAACGTCGAGTTTACATGCCTTTGGACATGGAATTAGATTGTTTGAAGAGCTTGTTTATAAGAAAATTTCATTAATTAGTACCTTCGCTTCTTTTTCTTTTTCTTTTCTCACTAAACTTTGTGTGTGTATATGCATTTGATAATGTCTGCAGGATAATCAAGATAATCCAAAGGATTTGAGGAGTAGAGGACTGTGCTTGGTTCCTCTTTCTTGCACTCAGCATGTTGGAAGTGACAACGGCGCCGATTATTGGGCTCCGGCTATGGGAGGAGGGTCTTGATGGGTGCAATATTCCAAGGCTGATTCAAACTTTCGAAGAATGATATAACATCATGAGCAATCACTCTGCTGCAACATTCCTAAGGGTAATTGCTCATGATGGTATGCAATTCTAATTAAAAATGGCCATTAATTGTTTCTGAACCCTCTAGCTAGCTAGTCCCACCCTTTCTGTCTGTTGATGTTTTCTTCGAGCTATGTTATAGAGCTCCATGAAAATTGAAGTTTAATTAGCATTTTTCTTTCATCTCAAAATGCTTTATCCAGGATTGGCATTCTTTCTTCTTATATTATTGAAGAATAGAATGGTTTCTGCCTCTATTTAATCTGTTCACCCATGATTCTGAAAAGATTAATCACACAGATTCAAAAATAAAAACATTGTTGAAAAAACTAGCAATAATTTTTAATATTTGAAATGATAACTAATGGCTATACCTACAAATTTTGATATTAAATAGTCTGTCAATAACTAATTAAAATCAACATGAGATCTGAAAATGGTGGGAATTAACATCGAAAATTAAAATAAAAAAAAATCGATAGATAAAAAGGGTACAACATTGAAACTAGAGCTATCACGAAAGGATATGCATGCATTTCAAATCACTAAAATGGCTAAGAAGTTGGCCTTTAAAGTTATTTTTAACTTCAAAAATAGCATTTGATAGCTTTAACGGGCCTTTCGATAAAAAGGCATATCAAAGTTCCAGTATTCGTTTATAAAAGGGCATTTCAAGTTGTGTCCTATGTTAATTAAAAACAAAAATTATTTATATTTTGACTATAGATAAATTTAAACAAAGTAAAAGGAATTAAATAAAAAAAATACAATAACAATGTCTTAAAGTGTATTTATTTTTTAGATAACTTTTATTTAAAAAAGTATGGTTAGGTGTGGTTGGTTGGATTTAGATTCATATTTGATAAAAATTATGATTGGGATTTATGTATAGTACAAAACATGTATAAAATGTTAGGTCAGTTATATTTGAAAGTGTGGTTGTAGTTGCTTTTTAAAATATTTTTTACTTGGAAATGTATCAAAATATTTTTTTAAAAAAATTATTTTTAATATCAGCGCATCAAATTGATCTCAAAATACAAAAAAAAAATATATTAATTTGAAATAAATAAAAAAATAAAAAAATTTCAAAGTTTTCTAAAAATACTTTTAAAACGCAAAAATAAACAACGTTTATATAACTCAATTAAAAAAGTATATAAAAACTGCGTTTCAAACTCAATTTTTCTGTAGATCCCGCAATATAAAACACAGTTTGATATTTTATCAAACACCTTATTGTATTTTCTACACTATAAACACAAAAATTAAAGGTAAATAAACGGACCTTTAATCTCAAACTTGGTTCCCTGTATAGATCTTTTCACACTATCCCATGTTTCATGAATAAGATCTATCTCCATGTCAATAAATTTAAATCTTATATAGCTTTTATATTACTACACATTCACTGTAACATATGCGTCCCTACAACACCTATCTTATGGTGCTAGTGCTTCGATGCTTAACATACATTTCTTGATAAGGTAGGGAAAAATCTTAACTGGAAATGTGCTCTTTTTATATTGAAATGGATTATAATTGTTAAGAAATTGAGGTTCTCCCTTGAATTGATAGGACAATTCTTTGATGATTAAGTTGTTGATAATGATAAAGGAAAACATTCAAGGTTGCGTTGTTCTTGTTGATAAAATAAAGCTTAAGGAGAAAGAAGACATCTGGCTTGTCTAGCGGGATGCACAACCACTCAAATAACAAAGGATGCAAGGATTCTCGAGAGAGGTGATATAGATAGAAATAAAATAAGAAACACAATAAAATCAAGCAAATTAGAATTATATCGAATTGGATCCTATTCAAAAACCTTAGTTTGAAATTTTATTATTAAATATTTCTCTAATAAAAAAATTATATTACAACTTTTTTATGCCGCTAGAAAAATATTGCAAATCTAAAATAGTAAATTTTGGACATTATTTGAAAACTTTCCTTACCTTCAAATTACTACAAAATTTTAACCTTATAAGAAACAAGACTTTTAAAATCTCTTGATAAAATTTTAACTCAGTTTAATTATCAAATTGAAAGTTATGCCCATTGATATAAAGTTGTATGTTAAGAAACAAAAAATATCCTATATCAATCTCTATAGGTTGTAGAAAACTTATTCTTGAGTTCAAATTGCTCTAATACCAATTGATACATATAAAAACAACACATAAAAATAGCAAGAAAAATAACACAAGATTATATCTAATAGGGTCACAATACAAAATTTTATTTGAAATTTTATCATAATTAAATATTTTCTCTTTAGTTAATCTAATGAAATAGAAAATACAAAACTCTATTTATAGTAGTCATATGACGAAGCTGAATAAGAAAAAATAAAATTTCTAAATTGAATGATTCTTGAACCGAATAGAAAAAATAATTAAGAAAATAAAATTTTAAAACTAAATATGAGAATAAAAATACATAAATAAATTTTTTTCTAAAGTAAATAGGAATAAAAATAACTAAAAAAATAAAATGTTTTTTATATAATTTCTCATATATTAGTTTCTTTAAGTTAGAAAGAACTTGTCATCGAGTTCAAATTATTATTGCATTGATCTTATGGAATTTCAATCAAGATTCTTCAACCCTCTTTTTTTTAAACTTTAAATGTATAATAATTTTAGATATTAACATCAATCCTTTCTTATTAAATTTCTCATAAGAAACAACAATTCATAAAGATTTCTCTTTCACTACCTTCATAAAAAAAAACAATAATTATCAACCTCAAACTTACTTCCTCAACACATAATGTATGCATTTAACCATTGAACAAATCTATTTTTATGATGATAATAAACTTGTGATCAAAATGATCAACAAAACTTAAAATAATTTTTTTAAACTCTAACTTCTCAATGAGAACACTATTGATGACACAATCGCTCACATCACTATCATTATTTATGCTATTATTATTTTCATAATTATCATTGAAATAAAAATTATAAATTGGTGGAGAATACCAATTCATGTTTATCTTATCATAATCAGGACTACCAAAATCTCCGTAATACTTATCTTAATGAAGAGGCTGCCTCCCCTAACCTGGCTTTTAAATGGATTTTCTAGTCTAGCCATGAATCCATGATCACACTCTCATGATTCTCTAGTTTTCTCTTCTTCATCTTTGCTAATCAATGGAAATAACTCTTTAACTTGCCTCAGTAATCTTATCATCGTTAATTAACAGGTTAACTCTATAATCTATCCTTGCAAGTTTTTCTTATCACCAGTTTCTGAATGTCTTTTTTTCAAGAGATAATCTCTTTATTCCCTCTTACACAAGCATGTCTAGTTCTGTGATCACTTTTTCAATCCATGATTATTTAACAACATACAAAAACAAACAACTATGATTCATTGGGCTCTAATATTATTTGACATAAATGGAAACAATATAAAGAATACAATAAGCACAAGTAAGATAAAATTATAGCGAATAGGATCATCACATAAAAACTTTAATTTCAAATTTTATTAATGAATACTTTCTCTAATCAAAACTCTATAGTACAACTATTTTAGGCTGCTTATAAATTAGGAAAAATGTTCTAAAAAAAGTTTAAAAAATAATAAAAGAGTTATAAACTAAATAAGAGAGAATCCTCCTTATTTGAAGGCTTTTCAAACCTTGTATTACTATAAAATTTTAAACTTATAATAAACTGGGTCTTACAATCTCTTAAAGAAATTTTAGTTTGATCAATGGTTAAATTGAAATTTATGCCTAATATTATACAACTACAAGTTAAGGAAAAATTTCTTGCATCGAGACATGAGGACACATAACCAGTCCATTAAGAAGGGACACTGGATAATCCATTGACAGATGTAAGGTTAGTCCATTGAGGGGAATGTAGGATGACTCTATTAAAGAGGAAGTAAGTTTACTAGCATAGATAAAAACAACATAAAAAAGATAACAAACACAAGCAACATAAAATTTTATTGAATTAAGTCACCACATAAAAAGTCGAATTACAACTTTTATTACTAAATATTTTTTTTTAAATAGTCTACCTCTATATGAGTAGAAACTTGATCATGAATAGGACTTGACCATGGAGAGAGGGTGTATGCCTATTCAAGATTTAGACTTGATAATTTTTTTTTAAGAAGTTTAAATTTCATGTCTCGTCACTTTTATATAACATAAATTAATTAATTCATAAGAAATAAATGCTAATGATTTTGAGATCCTTTGTCAACTAAAACAAATACAACTTATCAATACTTATGTTTGATAATGAAATTTCCCATAAAGAAAACAATAAGAAAAAAAAGAGATTAAAGCATTTTTTTTTCTCTTTTTTACTTAAATGTTTGGATTTTTTTTACTTAGTATAATTGCTGGCAAAAAGTAGGGAAAAATAGTATGAATGACTTCCACTTTCCGTACAATATATATTTGTTCCTAACAAAAAGTATGCCAAAATAAAGTAAGGAAAAAATAAAAAGCTCTTTCATAATCATCATGAAATGATTATGAAAAAAGTGAGAGTAAAATTAAGCTATAGAGGGTGCTATAAGATAAAAGAGTGAATGAAGAAGATTGGATAAAAATTTTAGGAATATTTAAGTTTTTATATCAAATTTTAAATTTAGTTTTGATCTGATTAATAAGGTGTAATTTTAAAAAATGGATACAAAGTGTTATATTTCTTACTATTGAATAAATATATAAAGGAAATTTAGTCTAAGTTGAATAAAAAATTCTTCATACCCACTTGATATTTATAGGAGTGGAATATCATGATGAGATGGGCATGCAATCACTTCCTCTTGCATAAACAAAGAAAAAGGACAAATAAACCATAATATAATTTTGAAATGGGTGAGGAAGAATAAGAAAATGTTTGCCCTAATTGGCAAGTATATTTATATTTTTTGGGGTAATTGGTGCTACATTACTTTATTTATTTCTTCTGCATACCTATTTTGTTTTAGTTTTTATAGGAGATTTTGGTGTCTTTCTTTTATTTGTTTTTGGGCTTTGCATTTCTAGGAAAGAGGAAGTTAGCAAGGAGCTTATATATTGACTTGTCTTGGTGGTCAAAAGTGCACACATTCTCCGTGTTTTGGGGGATTTTTGTAATCAATTAAATTTTGAATGACAAATAATTTAGATGTAATTAGATTTTTGAATTCGCTGGGATGATTACTTTTTTAAAATTTTATATAATTGTTAATTTTATTACTTTATTCTAATAATTATTAATATTAGTGGGAAAACTAAAGTTTATAATGCTTCTCTATACTATGACTATGTGATGAGTCCTAAAATCTAAAATGCTTGGGAATAAGGTTGATGTATTAGATAATTAACTAATCTCATAGTTCAAGCAATCTAATTCATTCTCCATAGTTAAGGTATCTGATGACTTGATATAAAAAGCCTAGAAGGTTGGCAACTGGTAGCAAGTAATGTTTGGTAAGCTAGGTGACCAGTAGTTGATAGTTGTAAAAGGTCCTCTTTAATGGACGTGAGGACTCTCCAATGATAAAGTCAATAACTTTATAAAAAGAGAAAGTGCAATAATATTCTAAAGAGAGATTCTTTAAAAATATATATGCAGTAGAGAATGAAAAGATTGTAAACTTTTAACTTGAATGATTCATAGTGTATTTATAACCCCTAAATCTTATCCTTTTATGGAGAGAAAAGGCTGGAGTATAATTTTATCATTGTGATATTTTGAGTTGTATTATACATAAAATAATATATATTAGATTAATATAAAATATTGAGGAGCTTGCGTAGGGTCTCGAAAAAATCTCTAATGAGTGTTAGGCTCAAGCCTATTAAAGGTGAGAAATGGATCCAAATGTGCTACCTGGACCCAAACATGTTGAGCTTGAGGCATGTTTCAGAGGTTGAGCCCACGAGGGAGCTGGGGTGCATGCCCATGCAAGGCGTATGCCTTATATGGGCTTTGGCTTATCGCCCAAGCTCATGCTCTTTAGGTGTTGGGCACGAGGTACCATATCCAAACCCACTCTCACTAGGTTGTCTACTATAATTTGGGCTTAAGATATTAAGCCCGAGCCTAAGCAGTGTTCTTGTTGGGTCCATTTTAGGGGTTTTTTAGGTCCATTTTATTTGGATCCATTAGCATTTCCATAAGTCTTTGTGGTATTAATCTATAAAGACTTGTAAAATTACTCGGTTACCATAATGAGTTTGTCAAGTTTTTTTTATATGAGAAGAGGGGTTGAAACTCTAGGTAATAAACTGAAGAGCTTTTGTGTAGGGGTGTGTACCATATTTGAAAAAAATTATAAGTATATAGAGGGGAACTATAGAGAAACCCATACTTAGAAAAAAAAAATTAAAAGGGTGGGATGAGATATAAAAGACTTCATACTTAAAAAATAATTTTAATGGCTGGTGGAAACCCATGAAATTTGAGCCTATACTTAGAAAAAATATTAAAAGGGTGAGGGAAAACCAAGGAGGGTGGTGTTAACCCATGAAGGATGACCTTTGATGATACCCATACTTAGAAAAATTCCTAAAGAGCGAATGGGAAAAGTCCATAGAGGGTGGTTTTATTGTACTATAAAAGTCAAGTTCATGCCTTGGAGAGTGGTTGCACTAGAGTATGAAAGGTGTGTGACCTTCCTAGATGGCATGGGGCATGAAAGGCCTTAATTGAAGAAAGATCTCACCGAAGAGTGGGAGGTCTATAGCCTTTTTGATGATGGCATGAGGGTTTAGGAGCCCTTAGAAGGTCTATAACCTCTTTTGTAATGGTGTGAGGGCTTAGGATCTCCTTTCTGAAGAATAGTTAATGGTGTATGGGATTATGTAACCTCTCTAGGATGGCATGAGACATGAGGGCCCCTAACTTGAGAGTGGTGCTAGTCTGAGACTACATTGGAGAAGTGGGAAATCTAAGATCAACCCCTAACGATTTAGTAAAAGGCCTCTAGGCATTACCTAGAGAATAAAGATCTCAGATCAACCTTTAGCGAATTGGTGAGAGGCCTCTAGGCATCACTTAAAGAAAGGAGATCTCATATCAACCTTTGACGAATTAGTGAGAGGCCCCTATGCATCACCTAAAGAATATGTCAATATGATACTACACTAGAGATTGGGGGATTCAAGATTAACCCTTGATGAATTGGTGAGAGGTCTTTTGATATCACCTAAAGAATAGGGATTTTAAATCAATGCCTAACGAATTGGTAAGAAGCCCGTAAGAATCACTTAGAGAATGGGGATCCCAGATCAACCCTGGTAAATTATTGAGAGGCTCCCAAGCATCACTTAGAAAATAGAGCCCCTAATGAATTGGTGAGAAGACCCTCGACATAACCTGGAGAATAAAGGATCTCAAATTAACCTCTTGTGAATTGGTGAGAGACTCTTTGGCATCACCTTAAAAATGAAGGATCCTAGATCAACCCCTAAAAAAGTGGTGAGAGGCCCGTAAGCATCACCTGAAAAATAGAGCATCTTAGATCAACCCCTAAAAAATTGGTGAAGACTCAAGGCATTACCTAGAGAATAAGGATATCAGATCAACCTTTAATGAATTGGTGAGGCCCTTTGGGAGATCAAGTCAAACCTTATCTTAGAAAGTATACGAAAGCCCCCACAAGAGATCTATAAATAAGGAATGTATGTAAAAGATACATTATTTTTATTTCAAAAATAAACTTACATTTCTATTTAGGATTATTCATCCTAAAGTGATCTGAGTGATAGGTACAAGAGAGGTTTTTAGGAGTACTATATCTTAAAGGTGGCACTAGGGTTTTTGCTTAGACCACCCTGATAACTTCAAATGAGTGATCCTTAGGATACAACAAAGCACCATGGGTTGATCCTTCATAGTTTTTTCTTAAGCTTTCATTTATACTAGGAAAATGATTTCACTTGGAAGGTTCTTGGTTGTTCATGTAATAAGGAAAGGGTCCATGTTGTAGCAAATCAGCCTCTTTCACCTGTATATAATTTTTCATGACTTATTTCACCTTAAGCAAACTTTTCTCTGGTAAGGCATAAAGTTTTCTCTAGATGGCATATTCTCTTACCTCTCTTATCAAGATCTCTAAAGCTATTAACTTAAGCAATTCTTTCACCTTAAGCATCTCCTCATTGAATATTTTTAAATATACCCGTGTAGACTCACTCTCCTGTTAGGTAATACCAAATAGTTTCATGGAGTTTTTCTTAGTGGGTATGCTGGTGTTGCAGCATGTCACTAGCTTAGCATATAGGTTATTTAACTCATTAATGGAGTTTGGCTCCAAATCATTATACCATACATGCGCAAACCCTCTAAAAGGTTGCAAGGAGGATTTCACACATTGAGTCACTATCTTGGATGACCGACTCTAAACTATCGCGTACATTCTGTACATGCTCTCTTGGGTCGCCCAAGCCATCATAGTTTTCCAGACTCATTTTTATAAAGAGGTAGTCCTTAGGGAGTCCATTGTTCAATACTCGTTTAGACAAGGGAGAAACTTTCCATTGATAAGGGTTGTGGTCATTCTTCTAAATATGCTCATGTATAGATCTTCTCGTAGCCCTTTATCTATTACCCTCGTGAAAGCCCTAAGAGTTTGACATGGAACAATGATTACGGTAACTAGTGACCATCTCACGGTAGATAATGGAAGGACATTTGGAATACTGGTTCTAAACATGAGTATCGTAATGGCGTAAGCAACCCATTAAAGGACTCTCAAGATTGTCATTATGTTTAGTCTTCTTTCAGTAGTGTAATTGTCTACAGGTGCCTAGTACAGCCGATGGCAGTGGTGCTAAAGAGTTGTATGTTGCCAAGGTGTCAAGATATGATGGGGTGGTAAGGTTTGATTTTGACCTTGGGTTACTAGCATGATTTGAGTGAGGAGTTGCACTTGATTGGTGAGTTGTTAAAGGTCTAACTGGGTAGAAGTGTTCGTGATAACAAGTAGATTTGTCATGTGTCCTGAACTAGGTGTGTTGTGGTTGTATGCCATGGAATAACCTAAAAATGTCAAAAACAAGTTTTAAAAATTGATGGTTTTTTTTATCAGTTTCCTATAGACGATATGCCAATTAATGAATCCTAAAATCCAAAATGCTTACGAATAAAGATGATATATTGGATAATTGGTTGATCTATTAGTTCAAGCAATATGATCCATTCTTCATAGTTAAGGTATCGGTGACTTAATATAAAAAGCCTAGAGGGTTGGCAACTATAGCAGGTGATGTCTGGTAAGTTAGGTGATTGGTAGTGGTAAAAGATCCTCTTTGATGGATGTGGAGACTCTTCGATGGTAAAGTCAATAACTTTATTAAGAGAAAATGTACAATAATATTCTAGAGATAGATGCTCTGAAAATATATATGCAGTAGAAAATGAAAAGATTGTGAACTTTTGACTCAAAAGATTTATGGTGTATTTATAGCCCATGAATCTTATCTGTTTTTTTTAGAGGGACTAGAGTGTAATTTTATATTTGTAATATTTTGAGTTGTATTTTACTCAAAATAATGCATATTAGATTAGTATAAAATACTAATGAACCTGTGTGGGATTCTGAAAAAATCCCTAATGAATGTTGGGCTCGGGCCCATCAGAAATGAGAAATGGGTTGAGGCATGCTGCTTGGACTTAAGCATTTTAAACTTGGGGTGCACTCTCGATCCCGAGCACGTTGGGCTCGGGACACGTTCTCGATCCCGAACACGTTGGGCTTAGGCGTGGAAACCTAAACATGTTGGGCTCGGGTGTAAAAACTCGAACCCATAGTAGTAGCCCGAGCCTAGGCTCCTTAGGTGTTAGGCTCGTGCTATCATTTTCAAACTTTATTTTTTTTCTTCTTGTATTACTTTTGGCTCAGGATATTAAGCCAGAGTCCAAGTAATGTTTTGGTTAGGCGGGGGATTTTTGTGTCCATTTCACTATGCGTTCATAATGCTTTTCTAGACTGTAAGTAAGCAGTGAGCTTGATCATATTTGGGTTTTGTTGCACCCGGTTGTTCGTGAACATGATCCACAAGGGCGAACTGTTGAGGTTTTTCACCGGCATCTGTACTCTCCTGGAAATGGGGGTCCTACCTCTAAGGGAAGTGTGGGAGCGGAGCTGGCTGATGGCCTTGTAATCAAAGAAGGGGATTATAAGCTGGTGAAGACTCGTTTCAGTGCATTCTTCGCTACTCATCTCCATTCATTGCTTTGCACCGAGGGAATTAAGAGTTTAGTAATGTCCGGTAAATGCAAATTTCGGGACTCATGAACCATCTTACTAGTGTATTTTAATGTTGATTGTTGAGTACATGAGATTCGAGTGATTTCTGCATGATAACAGTTTGTGATCCCTTAAAATTGTTCATGGAGGTGTTCGAACTCCAGATTGCATTAGACAGACTGTCTTTGATGCAATAGCTGTGGACTACCAGCCTGTCACTGTCATCTTTGATCCCGCCGCTGCTGCGACACCTGACATACATTTTGGTATGTATTCATTGATAGCTTGAAACTGATACTAACTTCTATTCATTTTTTATGCCCTCTAATGAATGATTTCAAGAATTTACTACTATGTTGTTAAATGATTGGAACAACCTCGATAGGATAAAAAAAAACAGACAAGAAAGAAAAGAAAGAGAAAAGGAAAACCTTAAAATCAATAAAGCACAATAAGTTGGCTCTCCATTCTTTTTGAAACTGTGGATTTGAGAATAAGTATTGATTTCCTGAAGCTCGGTGTGGTCTCATAAAGAGTTCAATCTCTTCTGGCTACCATGTAAGCTCGTCGAACATGCTGTTTGCCATATTAGATTTATTGTCCAAAACTAAGAAATCATTTGAAGGCAATAAGTATCCAGGAGACTTTTATTCTGGTTCTTGGAGTTTGGTACTTTGTTAGGGTATGTATAGGCAAAACATTATTGTATCAGGCTTCTTTTGCCACAACAAACAAAATGGATAGCTGAGAAAATGTAGGATTGTAGATGGTTGTTATCAGAGCAAGGGTTGTAGAATTTGGTGATTTAGGTACTTAGAAATGGAAGGCAGATGAGATATGTACATGAAATAAGAGGAAAACATGATAGAAAACCACTAGCCTCATGCTATGAGTTTCAAGGAACTACTCTCTGAATGAACACATCATACTTTCATGAAACATAAACCGAACAGCTGAATTGTTCTTTGATTCACTGAGAATTGAAAAAAACATTGTCTCTGCTGGTCACTTGTATAAATCTTAAGCTGGTTTATATCACCCTGGTATTTTAAGATCAAGGATGACAAGGGATTTTTTATTCATTTCAGATCTTGTACTCCTTCGTGATGTTAAAAGGAATTGGAAGCTAATATGTATCAGTGAAGCTCCGTCGTGGTGGCTTTAGCCTGAAATTTGATGTACTAGAATTTGCGGTGCACTAGGGAGAGTTCAAGTCCATAAATATATTTGTTAGCAGTATTAGGGAGTTTAAATGATATAGGACAAAGGGTTTCATACTGGCTCAAATTATATTCAAATGATGTGCCGCACTTAATGTAACAATCATCGATCATCACTACGCCGCAATCTTTTTGTTGAGGCTTCCCTATGATGATATTCACAGCATCAGTACTGATCTCTCATATCTAGCTATAAACTAGATGAAACTTGCTGTCTCCTTGTCTTGCGTGGCTCTCAATAATCCTGCAATTGAGAAAGGTGGATAGATCACTCTACAACATTTTACTATCTATGCTCTCCGAGCGCTGTGAACAGTGAAATTAAGACAATTGACATGAGAAAACGTTCACCATCAATTCTTTGTTTTTATGATGTGAACATTCTTTTCTTTACCCTTCTTTTTCTTTGTGCTGACTTAGATATATCCCCTTTTTTTATTTTTTCTGAACCAGCCAATACATGAAAAGTATAGGAGATGGGACCCCAACATTGCAGGAATGGTGTGGTTCTGATGCTCTACTCACGTCAAGACTAAATGAGGAGCTGCCTTTGCTGGTTGCTCTTGCATTGTAATCTACCTTGTGCGTTCAGAATAATTGTGCTTGAAAGGAGCTGTTTGCGTGTTGTCAGTGTAATGCAATCTAGTGCAAAAGAGAAAAAAAAAGGTAGCGAAATATCCACTCTTAAATTTGCGTTCTCCCTATCATTGAGCTGACAATGAATTAATGGATATGGCAGGCTAGTTTGCGTAATGCCTATCTGTGCTTGCAATAGATAGCATCTTGCAACCGAACCAGTAACTTCTGCTAAGCTAAAGCTTCTATGTTCCGTATGGTGTTTACAACATTATCCTGATACATTTACCTGACAGTGCATGATATTAAACGTAAAAAGATTCTTAGAAAAAGCTCATTAATGGACGAAATTCTTCATTTCATTTTCCTTCGGTTTTGAAGAACTATGATGGTGGTAACGAAAAATAGTGCCATAATAAACACACACAATCACTAGAAACATCTTTTTTTCTCTCTTCCCACATTGATAAAATGTATTTCGTATTGTATTGATTGACCTGTAGAGCAATGCAAGCTCAATTTCAGACTCATATTTATCTATTATATTTCTTGAGGTCAAAAGTGGTGTCCAACCTGGCGCCTACTATTACATAGAGGACATGGTTTGAAAAATTGAGAGATTGAAGTTCCCAATGGAGTACTTTTTCTTGTCAGGTCTTGACAGATTTTAAAGGATTATAACTTTTTTTTGCATGCTAGCTGTTATCTTTTTGTTGCTATTGCCAAAGATTTCCGCATGAAAAGGATTGTATATGTTTCCAGAGCACGGATTGAATTATGCTGTTCATAAACAACGATAAAGCTATGAGCATAGATGAAATTAATGATCAGATTACAGAGACAGAACACTGGGATTAATAGCTTATAAAGCTATTCTCTTAGCTTTCATATTGTTGAAAATTAAGAAATATAAGGAGATTATTTAAATTAACAATCGCTCTACATCAAAAAAAAAATTAACAATCAGCTAAACCCTAACCAAAAAAAAAAAGGAATAAATCAGCTTGTAGTAATAACAAAGGTCTGCCTGATTTGTTGCTACTCAATTATTACTAGCGAAGCTATAATTATAGTAGGTTATGAAGGCTTACCAGATTATTTAGAAACATTATGTTAAAAGTTACATTTTACTAATCTCTATATTAATGTGGATTCAATTTTTCCATTAATCTAATAAATGAACTATTATATTAATATTTTTTAAATTAATGAAGTCGGAGTTATATCAACAAAAGTTAATTTAATGAGAGTGGTGTTATATAAATACAAGCTTTTAGGCTCTAAGCTTATACACTAAAATATAAGATTTTACCTTCTATATACACCATTAAATTTGAGTGTATGAGCTTGGAAGTACTAAAATCTTTAAAAATAAAAATAAAAATTCGATAGTGTTTTTAATTATTAACAGAAGATCATATTTTGAATTATTTATTTTTTCATATCAGATTTAAATGTAAATTATTTTATAAATATGTTTAGATTTATCAAATCTAATAGTTAATATCAAAGCCTATTATAATACCTTTTCCTTTATATCTGTATTGATATATCTGTACAAGAATATTTGTGCTCAAATAAATTAATTAATTTTCTTACTTATATTTATCATAAATAAATTTAATGGTCAATTTTTTTTTATTCTACCATGAAAATTTTAGGAACAATTTTAGTTTCCAAATTGAATTAATGATTAACTTGAGTTTATTTATTGATTGAAAGTTTAGTTTATAGTGGGATAAGTTTCAATAATTTCCATGAATATGATGCCTAGAAGTAAAGAAAATAATTGTCATCAAACATGCCTAGTAGCATAGGAATAAATTAAAAACTATTGGTGCCAAAAATAAATATTTTGAAATTTTTATTTTATGAGTTGTTTTGATGCTTTGTATGATTATAAATCATTAGAAAAATCGATTTCTAATCATTCAATATTTGGGCAATCCATTTTATTCTTAATTCTCGTGGCTGTCACTTTGATTTTTTTACGCAGTTTATTTCCATGGCTTTATTTTTTTTTTCTTTGGTGCTTCTTTTATGAATTAGGAAAAAGGAAAAATAAATTAGCATGTTATTTTATGTTATATAAAATTATACCTTAACTTAATATTTAGTGATCTGTATAATTTTAAATAATTAGGGATTAGCCACAATATCTTTATTTAAATAAAAATGTATATTATGTTATGTTAGGATCACATAAATAGTCATTATAATTAATTATGCTAAATATAATAAATATTATCCCACATGAATTTGTCATTGTATTTATATAATTGATTAGAATAAAATATCAAATTATTTTTAGAATATACCCACAAGAGTTATAAATTAAATACATAATTTGATAGTTTTATTGTAAGTTTTAGGATATAATCTTAAATTATTCTCATAATATATACCCACAGAATCATGAATTAAGCGCATAATTTAATAATTTTGTCATACCATATATTTGAATCTATTTCAATTAAGAATTTAGCCCACAAGGGACCTTTTGTGTCATTAGATTCAATTTTAACATGAATTACATTGGTGTAAAGTATGAAACTTTATTTATTCCTCAATTTTGACATAAGCACGTACTTTAAATTTGTTTTTGCAATTATACAACATGCTAATTTCTCTGATATTCATTATAATATTCATGATCTAAATGATGATAACTATAAAGTATGAAAAGAAAGAATTCTTTTTTATTTAGGGTGGATTGACATAAAATATGCAATTAAGAAAGATAAACCCCCTACGGTTACTAACATATGCACTTCAAAGGATATTGCACTTTATGAATGATGAAAGCGATCTAATTGCCTCAATATGATGTTATAAAAACTAAAATATTCGTTGGTATATGTTGTTTGGTTGATTAGCATGAGAAAGTCTATGATTTGCTAAATGCAATTGATGATACATCGCCTTAGATAAAGCACCAGCAAACACCTTAATTATGAAGTTCTCATCCATGAGGCTCACAAGTGTGAGAGGTGTGAATGAGCACATCATGCAAATGAGAGACATTATGGCTTAATTGAAGAATCTTGAGGTTGAAATGTTAGAATCCTTCCTTGTGCAATATATCATGAATAGTCTTCCACAACAATACCGACCTTTGAAAATCTTATACAACGCACATAAAGACAAACGATCAATAAATAAACTCATGACCATATGTTTTAAGAAGGAATGGAGGTTGGTAATGGAACTAGGAGAAAATGTAATGCTAGTAACCCAAAGA
This sequence comes from Populus tomentosa, assembly GCA_018804465.1. Classification (NCBI taxonomy): domain Eukaryota; kingdom Viridiplantae; phylum Streptophyta; class Magnoliopsida; order Malpighiales; family Salicaceae; genus Populus; species Populus tomentosa. The sequence continues at coordinate 16,092,673 of CM031969.1, read as the reverse complement.
CAGGACAAAATTTAAGCCAATAAGAAGGAATCTACGTGTTTCTTCTATAATAATAATAAAAAAAACACATGAAAAAGGAATGACCATATGTGTTAAGAAGGAATGGAGGTTGGTAATGGAACTAGGAGAAAATATAATGCTAGCGATCCAAAGGCAGGGCAAAACTTAAGCCAATAAGAAGGAATCTACGTGTTTCTTCTATAATAATAAAATAAAACACATGAAAAATGAATGCACTAAATTTCAGAAATGGCTTAAAAAGAAAGGTATTCTAATCTCATTTGTTTGTTATAAGTCTAATATAGTTGATGTTAATTATAACATATGATGGATTAATTCTGATTCTGTAATCCATGTGTAATAGTCCGACCTAACATGTCGTATATTGTTCATTTTGGACATTACCGCCCTCACGGTTTTGTTCTTGATGACGCAAACTCACTTCAAAGTTTGACGCCCAAAACGTATACAACAGATCAGTAACCAGCACTACTCATAAAACCCTGGCTCTGGATGCTTGTTTTTAATGTGGAATATCACATTATATTTCAAATACCTTGTAGTGTATGTGAAACCTAAGGAAACCAGTGGGACATAAGCAAAACACTTATTTAGAAAATAAGACATGTTCATATATAAAGGCTATATGAACATGTTATTTAACTTTAAGTAGTGGATTTGTTTTAAAATTGGAAAGGACTTTTTATGTTCCAAGTTTTTCTAAAAACTTGATTTCAGTTTCAAGACTTGTACCTTTAGATATTTCATTAATTGTTTTGAAACTTTTAGTTTATTTTATAGATATGATAATGCTGGAAATGGTATTTTGTGTAATGATTTTTATTGTATTAATTTACAAAACAATGACATTTATAGTTCAATACATATTTACACTTGTATTAAAAGATATGTTATTAATAAGGATTCCTCTATGTTATAGCACTAGAGATTAGGACATATCTCTATAAAGAGAATTAAGATATTAGTAAATGATGTGATACTTAGTACTTTTGATTTTACTAACTTTGAAACTTGTATGGATCGCATTAAGAAAATTCAAACCAACAAGTCAATAAAAGGTGTCAACAAGAGTCCATACAAATTAGAAATTATTCATACTAATATATGTAGTGCAGACATGGACTCACATGGTTAAAAATACTTCATCTCTTTTATAGATGATTACTCACGATACATATATTTTTACTTGCTTTATAACAAGAGAACAAAGCATTAGATACCTTTAAGATTTTTAAGGCTCAAGTAGATAAATGATATGGGAAATAAATTAAGATTATGAGACCAGATAGTAATGGAGAAAAGTATGGCAGATACACAAAGGATGGACAAACACCTAATCTGCTCACAAAGTTTCTTCAAAAAAATAAGATAGTTGCCCAATACACCATACTTGGTTCGCCATACCATAATGGTGTAGCAAAAAAAAATCAAACATTATTAAATATGGTACGAAGAATGCTTAACAACTCCAATCTATTTAAATCCTTATAGACTAAAGCACTAAATACGATAGTGCACATATTAAACTGAGTTCTAACCAAGGTTGAACCAAAAACACAATTTAAGTTATTAGAAGGTTGTAAATTGATTTTATGACATGTGCATGTTTATGTATGCTCGTCTGAAGTAAGAATTTATAATCCATGAGAAAATAAGTTGAATCCAATGATCATTAGTGGGTATTTCATTGGATATGCTAACAGGTTTTAAAGGTATAGATTTTATTTTCCATCTCATAAAACTAGGATTATGGAATCAAAAAGTACAAAGTTTCTTGAAAATGACTTAAATAGTAGGAATGATCAAATCAAGAATATAGTTTCTAAGAATGATCATTCATAATCACAACCTTTCAATCAAATGATATTGTTAATAGCATCTCTCAAGCATAAACTAGAAGAATGACCAATCATTGAAGTTTTACAAGTTGTTGGCAACATTCTAGTATATTAGATAGTTCAAGCATTACCAAGAATTTATGAACAACTAGTTGAACCTAATACTTCTTAAAAAGATGATGGTATAACATTGAGAAGATCTATTAGAACAAATAGATCAACAATTTCTAATGATTATATTGTGTATCTAAAGAATCTAACTATAACATTGGAGCTAAAATGATCCTAAATCATTTCCACAGGCTATAAGTTGTAAAGAATCAGAATTCTGGTACAATTTCAAGAAGAAAGAGATGAATTCTATGAAAGTAACAGAGTCTGAGATCTCGTTACCTATTAATACAAGAGCCATTGAATGTAAGTGGATCTTTAAGATAAGGATAAACTTATTGAGCAATATTGAAAGATACATGACAAAACTCATTGCTAAAGGATTCACTCGAAAAAAAAAAAAAAGGAATCAATTACACATAAACTTTCTCTTATGTATCTAAGAAAGATTTTAAGCATATTATTTTGACATTAGTAGCACATTTTAACTTGGACATGCAATAATTGAAATAGAAGGTTTACATAAAATAACTTACATTTGTTTGCACATTTTAACTTGCATTTGCAATAAGTGAAAATTGCATTTCTTAATCGAGATCTAAAATAGAAGGTTTACATAAAATAACTTGAAGAATTATCCTATGGTGATGGTGAGCATTTTGTATGAAAGCTCAAGAAATCCATATATGGTTTAAAACAAGTGTCTCGACAATGGCATGTTGAATTTCATGATGTAATATCTTCATTTGGATTTGTAAAAAACATCATAGATCAATGTATATACCAGAAAATCATTTGTTTTCTTGTTTTATATGTGGATGAAATTGAATTTGTGACAAATGATGAGGCTTTTTTGCATGAGGTGAAACAATTTCTCTTTAGAAATTTTGACATGAAAGATATGAGTGAGGCATCTTATATCATTGGCATTAAGATCTATATATACCAATTTAAAGGTGTTTTAGGTTTGTCTCAATAAACCTATATCATTAAAGTTTTAGAGAGATTTTGAATGAAATATTGTTCACCAAATGTAGCTCTCATTGTAAAGAGTGATAGGTTCAAAACCAATGCTCGAAAAATGATCCTGAAAAGGAACAAATAAAGAACATTCCATATTTTTCTAGTGTAGGAAGCCTGATGTATGCTCAAGTCTATGCAAGACTTGACATTGCATTTGTTGTATGAATGCTAGGATGATATCAAAGTAATCAGGTATAGACCACTAAAGAGTTTATAAAGAAAGCAATGAGGTACCTTTAAGGGACCTAAGACTACATGCTTATATATAAACAAGCATACAATCTAGAAGTAATTAACTGCTCAAATTCAGATTTTACCGACTGTGTTAATTCACGTAAATCAATATTAGAATATATTATTATAATGTCGGTGGAGCTGCATTTTGGAGAAGTGCTAAACAAAATTTGACTGCTACTTCCACTATGAAACTGAGTTTGTTACCTTATTTAAGGCTACTACATATGAAATATGGTTAAAGAGTTTCATATTTGGTCTTAGAACAATGGATTCTATTTCTAAGCCATTAAGAATATATTATGATAATTCAACATCTATTTTTATAGCTAAGAACAACAAAAATGGTAGTCAAAGTGAACATATCAACATCAAGTATTTAGGCATAACAAAGCATGTTAAGGAGAATAAAGTAATTACTAAGCACATTAGTACTAAATTGATAATCGCAACTCTTTTGACTAAAGGCATGCCACTATTTTAATTCAAGTATCATGTAGTGAATATAGGACTTGGTTCTATTATGTGATTTTAGTTGTATGAACCTTGTTATTTTTAAGGAAATTCTATTTATTGTGATGTATTCTCATATTTTTATGAACCTTAGTTTATTTGGGAAAATTCATTTATATAGGATCAAGAATAAACATAGGGTTTATCCATTAATTAAGGTTGTCATATATAGAATAATACTTGATAAATTATAGGCATTGTAATACATCGAATGTAATGCTTGTTATTAGAGGACTTATCTTAATAACCCAAGCATTTGTTATCTAAGAAAGTTAAAGGATAGGGTCAAGTGAAGATATTGGGTTAAGCATATGGACCAAATGGGAGAATGTTAAAGTTATGTTTTACTAATCCCTATTAATATGGATTCAATTTTTTCATGAATTTTAATTTGGTCCAATAAATTAACTCCCATATTAATATTTCTTAAATTAATGGCATCAGAGTTATATCAATAGAATTTTAAAAGGACTCTTGTAAAATAAATATGGGTTTTTGGTTTATAAGATTACACACTGAAATATAGACTTTTACATATAAAAATACACCATTAAATTTGTGTGTGTTAAGAGAGCTTAAAAGTACCAAATTCTTAAAAACAAATTCATGAGTATTTTTCATTAATGGCAAGAGGTATATTTTGATCTATTTATTTTTTTGCATCAAATCTAAATGCAAATTATTTTAGAAACATGTTTAGATCTATTAAGTCCGTTGCACGTGTGCGGTGTCGCGGCGATCATCTTTTTAGATCAAGGTTATATGGATAAATGTAGGTTAAAATGACAAGGAAATTTTGTCCTTTATAAGTAAAAAAAAGTAAAGAAAAAAGAGTCATTACCTAGTATTATAGTTACTAGGAAACCTAATGGTCTACAAGAGTTTGAATAAAGGGACTAGTTGTGCAAGATGAAGACGTATCACCCCTAGTGCACCTTACTTATGGTAAACTACTTTGTTGTTTATGCTGAATCATATTTCTATTCGTTAGTCTATCTAAGGTTTGAGAAAAGCCCTCCTCGACAAGAAGTTTCTTATCTCATCAAATTAAAACCTAGCCATTTTAAAGCCTAGAAAAGTATGTCTAAAGTTTAAAAAAAATCCTCTATAGTAAGGAGATTTTTATCTTGTCAAGTTAAAACCTAACTATCCTAAAGGCCAAGAAAAAAAGGTTTTTATTTGAAATTTTAGTCAAATACTAATGAATAATTGCAAACTTAGTGTTATACCTATTAACTAATGTTTTTGTATTTTTTTAAGTATGACGAAAATGCAATTTTAATTTTTTTTATATAAAAATGCATGAAAATTTTTTAATCTAGTTGTATGCTTACCAAATAAAATATATATTTTTATGTTGTAATGAGGAAATTCTTTTAGAAATGTATTGGAATTTTTGAAAATTTTAGCAAAAATGATAGTCTTAATAGCAAGTCAATATCTTACAGTATAAGTCTACATCCCTGTTATTAAGTGAAATCCTTTAAAGAAACACCTTTTTTGTGTTTTGAAATAAAGGATTATTTTTAGTTTTTTTAATTTTTTAAGATTTTTGGAGGAAAAATCAGGTATTTTTAATATTGAGTCCATGTCTTACAATATAAGTCTACAGTTTGATACTGAGTAAAATTGTTGAAAAAACATATGAGAAACCTAAAAATAGTTTCAAAATGATCCCTGAATGTTTTTAGATATTTAAAAGTCTGTTTGGCTAGACACACAAACATAGACAAATTAAAACTAAAGGAAACAATTTAAGGCTTGTTTTCCTAACACACATTTAACCTAAAATCATAAGCATAAAAAATATATTAAGGACATGTTTGGCATTCACCCCCTAAAGAGCCAAATAAGGCCTTATTTCTTAAAGAAAAAACGGGGCGGGCCAACCATGCCTTTAAGTCTAGTTTTGGGCTTGGCCCAACCACATGAGATGGGTCGTTTTGAGCTTAAGGCCCAAGCCTAGAAATATGGGTTGGGCTCAGGCCCAACACTACTCATTTTGCTAGGCCGACAAACAACCCAAATAACTATTGTTTTGGAGGTAGGTTAGACCAACCTAACCATACGGGCTGGGCTAAAAGGCCAGCCCAGATAAGCTCTTTGTTGGAAAAAGCTAGCAAAAACAAGACGTGAATTAATTCATATCTTGCATGCTAGCAGGAGGGAAGGAAGCAATAAACTTGCCTTGTTAGAAGGGAAGTGCTACTACTAGTGTGCTTGGTGGCTCGAGGTAGAGGTTGTCATGGCTAAAAAGAAGAGTCTTGCTCACAGTATAGAAGGTTGGCAGTTGTGAAGGAAGTGATAACAACGTTGCTATGTTGGTGCTGTTGTAGCTAAAACTACTATTGGAGAAGATTTCGTGTTGAGCTAAAAAGATGTTAATGAAAGAGAAGTCAGTATTGTTGTAGTGTTGTTGCTATGATTAGAAGATAACGTTGTGGAGGAGAGGTTGTTGTTATGGTGTTGCTGCTATGATAAGGAGATAATGGTGTGGAGGAGAGGTTGTTCGAGTTGTGGAGGAGCTGGTGCAAGGGTGGTAGTGAATTTTGAGAAGGAAAGTGAGGTAGGTGCAAGTTTTTGGTTCCTGATTACTAACTTTTAAAATAGGTGTTTTTATGTGGTGTTTTGGGCTAGTGTAACTCGTGGCTAAAACAAGGGAGGTGATATGTTTTTTGTGTAATTTTTTTAGTCTCGAGTCCTGCCCCTTCTTGGAACTAAATGGGGCTCCTATTTACAGAAGATGATAGAGATGTACATGATCATATCTGACTGATCTCCTAACCCCCTTTAATCTCATTGGAATAATCCCAGCCATTGATGCAAAGCCAACAGCCTAGTACTCTTAAACCAAGTTGTCAAGGGTTGGTCGAGTTAGTGGTTTTGGACTAGTATTGTAACGGCTACAAAGGGAACCACTCGGAAAAAATCATGCTGGGGAAGTAGTACAATGTTAAACCTCCCAGGTGAGAGTACTTTCTATCTTGCCTAAGGTGTGAGAGAGCATTCAATGCTCTACAAGAAAGGACCCCTAGTCAGCTTCCCATGAGAGAAATGAAGAAGAAACTGGAAAATGGTACCAAAACGACACTGTTTTTTCATTTTAAAAAAAAGTTCATGATCTTATAATTGCATCGAATTTGACCAATTTAGGCTTATTTCTCAATATTTCTTTCAATTAAGTCCTTGGTTATGTCAATTTAGACTTCAATTTTTGGTATCTTTATTAATATAGCCTTTGGTCTTGTATATCTCCAATTTCATCCTTAATTAATTTTTATATTTTCAATTTCTTCAAATTTACCTCTGGTTTTAATCAATTTTGGTCCTTGAATGTGCATGTCTTTTTCACCTTGATTCTTAGTTTTAGGATTCTTCAATTTACCCTTTAATTGATCCTTAAATTTAATTTTCTTTCAATTAAGCCCTTGATTGCACTAATTTAAAGTTTCAAAGTTTCAATTGTGTCCCTAATCTTTTAATTTTTGTAAATTAACCTTAATTAAGCCTCTAAACTTGATTTTTCTTCAATTGAGTCCTTAATTTAATCCATAAAACCCATTAGAAGTTTAATTAAGTCCTTAAACTTAATTAATTCTTCCAAATTTTGCCCAATTGACTTTCAAACTTAATTTTTACTTCAATTAAGTCCTAAATGAATCAATTAAAGTTGTTAGAAGTTTAATTAAGTCCTTAAACTTAATTAATTCTTCTAATTTTGGTCAAGTTTGGATTTCAACCTTATTTTTCTTCCTTTCTTCATCCCATCTTGTCAAAACATCCCAATCTAGCTATTCTTCCAGTGTTTTGGTCTTTTACAACTTGAAAGTTCATCTCCTCGTGTCTCAAAAAAAAAAAATTAAAATTTTTAATAGAAAAGAAATAAATTTGGAAAAGTCCAAAAGTAGGTTATAATAGTTGTCCTCTCTTTACAATGCTTATGACAAAAGGTCTTATAAGAGACTTTAGATAGTAAACTCGTAAAGAAGAAAAGATATGAGATTGTGTATTTACAAAAGAAATTGTTAATCCTTCCAAAAATATTAGAATTGCGAGCTTGAAAGCACACTTTATAAAAAAAAAATAGATCGACCTAAAAAGCGCTCAAAAGGAAATTGATACGGCTAGAAAGCGCACTAAAAAAAAAGGATAGGGATAGAAAGCATACCATTTGATATGTGAGGGCTAAAAAGTGCATTCGAAAGGAAAGAGATAGAGCTTGAAAGTGCAATATCTGATGGATGAGGGCTAGAAAGCATCCTCGAAATAAAATAGATACGGCCTGAAAACGCATTATCTAATGGATAGGGGCTAGAAAATGCACTCGAAAAGAAAAGGATAGGGCATGAAAACGCATTATCTGATGGGTGAGGGCTAGAAAGCGTACTTAAAAAGGAACATATAGGACTTGAAAGCATTATATGAATGATAAGGGCCTAATATTAGGTTATTTTGAGAATTGTGCTTTATAATTTTTTTTTATTTTTTTCTGTTGAGTTATATATTAGTCTCATGGATTTAGTTTTTCTCCATCACTTTTAACATTTAATACTAAATCTGTTGGAAGTAGGGCTTCATATATATATATATATATATATATATATATATATATATTTGCTTTCTATAAAGTTATTTTAATCTCATGACCTAAATCGCGAGTTTAATAGGTTAACTTGTGATAACTCAATTTGTTTTTTAGGTCATTTTTTCTAATTATTTTTTTTATTTCATCCTTCAACATTGGATTAATTGAAAATTAGGCTTTGTAATTTTTCTCGATTTGGTTTCAATGAAATTATCTCAATCTCATGAATTGGGTCACAAGTTCGATGGGTTGACCTAGGTTGACTCTGATTTTTTTATCCCTTTTTAATTGAATTTTTTTAATTGGGCTGTGTAATTTTTTTAGATTTGTTTTTTATTGAGTTATTTTGATCTTATAACCCAGGTTATGAATTTGGAAAGTTGACTCGGGCTGATGTTATTTTTTTTTATTATTATTTTTTAATTGATTTTTTTTTTAATTTTACTAATTAACAACCCAATCTTATTTTTTTATTTATTTTTTTTAATTTTATATTTCAGTATTAGATTATTAGGGAATTAAACTTCTTATTTATTTTTCCAATTTATTTTATATAGAATTATTCCAATCTTATCATAACAACAACATATATAGTTAGTTGTCATGGTCAGAGATCCACCACAATCAGCTCATCACTGTTAATGGACATGGTTAGGATATAATTTTAGAAGAAAGAAAAAAAGAAAAGCAAAAGATGTCCACTTCAATTCTACCCACATTATGCCAGTCTCAATCTAACGCCCTTACTATGCATACCAATTATAGAGGAGAAAGAAGATGCTGATTAATTTATCAAAAACCATTTCTACTTTGGTTTCACAAAACCATCATACTTTTTTCACAATAAAAGGCTGTTTTTTGGTCCAGAAAGACTCTTGACTTGGAATTTCTGTTGCGGAAGAACAAATGATATTCTATATTTTCTGTAACATTATTGCAATAATCTATTTCTTTGTATTTACAGGGAAAAAAAGAAGCAGAATTCACAATTTCTTTGAGAAATTCAAAACGAGGTCACTGCTGTGTGATGACTTCAAATTATCATAGCATTCTCTCCTCCATGAAATTATTGAAATGCAGCCCTAGGGCCACATTGCACCACACGCAAAGGCCTGAATAGAGGGGCATGAATGTCGTTATTCCCTTGGCTTCATGTCTGTTCAATAATGCATCTCAAAAACAATAAACCTTTTGGACCCCACCTAAGAGGCTAAGGTTCAAAGAAAATTGACGTGCAGAAGAGTTGGTATTAGCAGCATTTATTGAATTGATGAAGTGATTAATTAGGAGCCTTTTCTTCTTAATTGAATGAAAAAGTGAGGAGGGAGGAAACTGTTTTGGTTAGAGATGGGTTCATTTATGGCCGCTGCCATTTTGCTTCAAGAAACCGCTTTCACTTTTTTTTCCCTTTTCACTTTTCTTTGAAATGAAAGCATTAAAAAAATAAATTTCGAAGAATATGTAGAATTGTTTACTGATTATATTCGTCATTGTCATGGAGCAAGAAGTTTGAGTCAGCATAATATGAGTCGGATTTTCTTAGATAATGTTGGTGCAGAGGTCAAATCTCTCTTTTCCCAACGTTTTACCTCAATCCAGTTCACACGTCATTTTTCCCAACCACTGTTTTCTATCAAAATATAACACATAATGATGTGTTACGCTCAAGGATATGAATAAACTGTTGGAAAATATCAGAGGAATTATTTCAATGAATTTGTCCTCTATGCAGCCCTGATGTAGGCTGGTTAAATTGCCAAGATCTACATGCATCCGTGCGTGTCTTAGGTTGGAGCTCTCATGGTGACTTACATGTCTGTTTGCCTACGCTTCAAGTGGAAAAAGAAAAAAGAAAAAAACATCATTTCTTGTACATTTTAGCTTGGACGGCAGTTCTCGCGACGCAGATGAAAGGCTCAAACTGTACAGAAAAGTGCAGCTTTAACATATTGCGTTGCTACTGAACCAATCACGCTACCAGGCTTGTTGGGTTTGTGCCTTGTAGTGTTGAAAAAACAATGTACTTGATAGGGTTATGGGCTTGCATTATGGTGGTGGTGCTTTATCAAGTAAAGTTTCTGGTGGTGGGGTTCTTATGATTTTGAAGATTTTTGTTATTGTTGAATAATTGATCAAAATGATTGATTTGATTTTGGTTGTAAGATCTTAGCTCTGTAAGCTCCAATATGAACGTCCAGAAGATTTTGATTTTGATTTTAATTTTATTTATGAACTTCATCCAAGTACCGTTCAATTCATGAACAAGTTGCTCGAAGACTAGCTGCTAATGAAGGCAACACTGATTCGATGGCCGCTCAATATCAGCCTAAGCTAAAATAAACAATTTATTTTGAGCAACCAGTGACGAGTTATTGCACTCTTTCTTTCTGGTTTTTTTTCTTTTTTAATAAACAAGTAGTAATAATTAAAGGAGCAATATTTTAAAAAAAAAAAAAGTTAAAAATTCTCTGTGGACACAGACTCAGAGGATATTATGGATTTTAATACTAAAATTATTATTTTTTCCCATCATTCCGTTTGAAAGCTTAGATGTTTTAGGAGGTCATTTTGGATTTTCTGATCAGTTCTGCACGATTTCCTTTCTATTTTTATTGGCGGCATGGCTTCTCCCTCCACCACCGATCGAGTTCTTATACTTATTTTCCTCCTTTCATGCTAAGTTTTTTACCACCCTTTCCGAGTTGAGAGATGGAAAAAAATCAACGGGAGAGATGAGAGAGAGGGCCAGGGACCTCTAAGAGGAGGGAGGAGTTGAGAGAGAGGGCCAGGGACCTCTAAGAGGAGGGAGGAGTTTTTCTTTCTCAATATTTTACCACAGTTAGCAAGTGAAAGACATGGATGAAAAGAGGGAGGGTAAAAAAAGATGTAGATGGTAGGAGACCTGTTCAAAGATATGATGATTATATAACCAAATGACGTGAAGGTACTGATTTAAGGTGGATTGCTCTAACTTTTAAATTAGATTCTTTGGTCTTTGATTCTTTCTATTTACAATGTTGCGAAATCTTGAGACCTTTATTTAAGAAAAGGAAGGTAAAAAAAATGGAGAGTGAGAAATGTCATTTCTTTAGTATCTATGTCCTGTTGTTTATCATATCGGGTTTATGGAGGGTTTTTTGTACTTTGATGTGATTTTTTCTATTCTAGCCTTTTTTCAGGTCAAGATTCTCCATTTATTTCATGCTCTCATCATCACTGATTTTCTTAGTTTGTTTTTGGTTATTTTGTATCCCTATGTATTTTTTTTTTCATATATATTCTTTTCATTTATTCTCTATTCCTTCAATCCTTTATACTAAGTGGTTTGAGGGTGATCATTGCTGGATTTGTTGTGTAATCAATTTATTTCATGCTCTTTTCATTATTATTTTTCTTAGACGATTACTGGAAAGGTGGAAACAAATCTAGATATAATTTGATTATTATGAGCAAATCTAAAATCTTTATAGAACGAGCTAATCATTAGTTTCCAGCTGTGAGTTGAAAGGAATCCTATAGCTTAAATCATATGAGTTTATGTTATACAAGTTGTTCTAACTAGTCCTTGTTGGTGGGTGTTTGTTATTGATAAGTCTTGGGATTTTTCCTTTATTTGAAGAGTTGTTTACTTTGATATTGTAGTTGGAATTGTTTTTTTCATGAAATAAATTGTTGTTTTCTCAAATTAAAGATTACTTTGGGTTTGTTGTTTGATTCTCTTAGGAAAATGATTTAAAACCTGGTTTTATGAGATTTCTCACCTGTAGTTCGCCTGGATTATCGTTGAAAACCAAACAATTAGATAATTTGTAATTTGTGACAACCCAACCTTTAAAAAATTATTCAAAACCGAAAAAAATTAAATCTTTAAATAATAAATTCTTTAACAATTTTAGATCTGTATTACAGGATTTTAAGGATTCTCAAATAATTTTATTTTATAATTTCTATCACGTGTATGATATTCGAGAACCTAATACATGGTAATTGCTATGAATCATCTAATTTTCATGTAAATAAAAACTAGTATACATGACCATATCATAGCATAGGTTAAAAAAGAAAAACATCTTGATTACTCGCGTTGTTTTCGAAAGTGTATTGGATTTGCCTCAACAATATACAACCTAGAGCTACCCATCTTATATTAATTACTCCACCTTTATTCCTCTTCTTCTAATCCTTGCCACAAAGAAAGATACCCTTACTTAGCCTTTGATCGTGATGGATAGGTTTTGGTTACTCAACCACCTGCGCACTTTAAAAAAGGCCACTCACAGCATTGATGACTAAAGAAATCATACCAGAACACTTGCTAGATTTCAAAGCTCGCATACCATAAACATTAAAGGTGATATGACGCTCCAATATTTCTATGTTACGAATCAAGCCAAAGATTTCCAGATTACACACTCAGTTTTTAAACCCAATGTGATGTACAGTTCAATCCAAGTCTGGATTTTGAGTTTTAATACAATCATTAAATTTTTAACAGGTCATTCAGGTTAATTTTTATTTAAAAAAAAATCAAAACAACGTTATTTTAATATAAAAAAAAATCAAAGAGTTTTAATCGGATATTTTATCAAGTTTTGTCGAGTCATACCAGGTAATGACTTTTTTTATTTTTTTTCAACTCGGTTTAGTTCTAACCCTGAATTCCGGATCAATCTGTCAAATCAGACCGGATTTCAAAACTATAAAACACACATTTGGCATGGCCAAGCAACAGCCATAAATTCATCATCTCTATAAAACAATGAACTTAATTGTTTACAGACCATATAATAATCCACTTGCACGTGCGCACCATTCTTAACAACTCTTCAGCTCTTTCCATATATTGGGTATTTGCGTCTCCTTGGATTTCCATAACTGGCTTTTATAGCTTGAGATTGGTTGATTTCGTCATACGGCCAATTGTTTGATCAACGAGAATCCATGTTGTTTTACTTCAGAAAGAAGCTCAACATCTGATGGTTCATGAAAATTATTTACACAATGTAGTGAAAGGGTAAGATTTTGTTATCTTAGTAGCATATAATATCCAAAATTTAGTTTAACAAGTACTTACGTACGTCTTCTTATTTTCACTTTTTTTTTCTTCAATTGAACATGATAGCTGGGCTAGATTGCAAAGATATTTATTATTGAAACCTTTATAAATTATTATTTATTATTATTATCTTAAAGTCTTAACCATCTTACATGATTTAATCTCTTGGTTTAGTAGGTGATGAGTTCTAAAATCTAAAGTGTTTAAAAATAAAATTGATATGTTGAATAATTAGTTAATTTCTTGATTTATATAATTTGATATGTTTTTAAGGAAAAATTGGACTCGATCAAGTTGTATGAATCCATTAAAAATAAAAAATAAGTTTAGCCATGCTATATAGAACAAGCTTATAGAGTCGGGCTCCTCCCTCGAGAGAGCTTAAGAAGTGGGGCTGCTTTCCAAAAATAAGAACATAAAGTCGGGTTTTTTCTCTAGAATGAGCTCATGGAGTTATTGTGTCAAAGTACATTGAATGAGGTCCTTAAAGAAATTTTTTTAAGTCTGTTAAATTTATTATTGAGTATTTTTTCCTTTACCCTAATCTCCTTTTAATCAATTCTGCTTTGATTATATATTTGTAAAACCATTATTTTTTTTTTTGGTTGATTGCGAATTGGCTAATGTTTTAAGTATTACATTTAACCTTTCAAAATAAAGGAAATTTAATCACAACATACCTTTAAAATGAAAATAAATCCTCTTAAGGGTACGTTTGTTTTGCACTTATTTTTGTGTTTGTGATGTGAAAAATGTAATAAGGTGTTTGGTACTTGTAAAAATTGCATTTTATACTGTGAGGTCCACTAAAAAATTAAGTTTGAAACACAGTTTTTATTAAGCAGTTTTTACATGTTTTTTTAACTGAGTTTCGTAAAACACTGTTTGTTTTGCGTTTCAAAGACGTTCTTTTTAAAAAATGATAATATGTTGTTTTGTTTATTTGCTTTAAATTAATATTTTTAGATATTTTTAGATTATTTTGATGCGCTGATGTCAAAAATAATTTTTTAAAATAAAAATATATTATTTTAATGTATTTTCTAGAAAAAAAAACACTTTAAAAAGCAACCACAACTACACAACTACCAAATATTTAATACATATTTTTTGCTGCACATAAATCTTAACTATAATTTTTATCAAATACGTATCTAAATCCAACTAACAATATCTAACCATACTTTTTAAAAACTTATTTTTTTAAAATCATAATTATAAAAACTACCTCAAAAACAAATATAATCTAAAATTAGATGCTTGCCACAATTAAAATGCTGAACTCTGCCCCCCCTTTCCCTTAAAAAACCAAAGAATGCATGCACCTCCATGTTTATATTGAGTTTTGGTGCATGAGGAATAGTCACCATCTCCAACCCAACCAAGGGATTGTGGATTCATTTTATATAAACTCCTCTCTTTTTTGTCATTTCTTTTCAATATGGAATTTTATCCTGAAGGAATGGGACTGATTCTTTAAGCAAGCAGTAAGCCAACGACTACTTTTCAGTTACCCCATATGTTAGAAGTGTCTTCCTTGCGGATCCAGTGGTCGAAAAAGGAACTGCACCCTCTGTGCTCATGCTGATTGCTGACTTGATTTGCCTCACAAGTAAAAGCAAAAGGCAGCGTGGACCATCTGCCCACTGCCTGCATTGCAGCCTGCCACACGATATCCCTAAAGGGTATTATGATTGGCTGTTCCCTTTATTTTATATTTTTTTTTAGTTTCAGTGCTTTTTTATTAGTAATTATTTGTAAAAGCAGCGAAATTATCCTCTGAAGGAATGTGATAAAGATGTAATGAACTGTATGAAACCCGCAAGCGAAAAGGTGCTAGCTAGCTAGTATCGTGGTATGTTTTCTCTTCAATTATTACCTTGCTTAGAGCATTGCTTCTCTCCTTAGATTAGTTTTTCTGCAAGAAGCCACGCGCTTGGACTGTTGTAATAATTACGATCTACAAATAATATAATGTTTTTCGGATTTTTACCTTTTTCTTAGTATTGGAATATATCGTGTAGCCCCGGCTAGTCATTTCAGCTGTCACAACTCACAACTCACTTGCAAAGTCATCTATTTTCCTTGTCCAAACTCCCCGGCTTATTTATAAACTACGAAGCCCATGGGGACAAGAGATGTTATAAATCACTCGCTCTACGGACTTCCTTCTTTGAGGGGGGGAGGGAAAGAGAGAAAGAAAGAGAGCAGGCTAGAGCAGCTCGACAATGGAGAAGAACATGGAAGAGCCCTTGTCAAGCCAAGGGGAAATGGCCCACCAGCACACTGCCACCAAGCATTCAAAGGGTGGTCTCATTACCATGCCATTCATTATTGGTACGTTTTCTGGTGAATCTGATGAGGGTTTGAAGTTTACTGGATGAACTTTCATGATGTTTAATTATTAGTCTTTGAATCTTGGGTTTTGGGTTTTACTGCTGACAGCAAATGAGGCATTTGAGAAGGTAGCAAGCTATGGATTGATACCAAACATGATACTGTACCTGATGAGAGATTACAGTGTGGGAGTAGCGAAGGGGACCAACATCCTCTTCTTCTGGACTGCTGGTACAAACTTCATGCCAATTTTGGGAGCTTTAATCTCTGATTCATACTTAGGTCGCTTCCTCACCATTGGCCTGGGTTCCATCTCCAGTCTCTTGGTACTTTAATTTTTTCTCTCTTCATGATGTTTTCTTTTCCGATCCCTTTCATTTTCTGGGTCAATATCATCAATTATTTAAAAGTGAGATAGCATGATTGGTGTTAAAACTTAAAAGATGCTTTCATTGCTGTCTTGGATCTCTTAAAAAGTGGATTTGCACCACATTCTTGTTTTGCTTACTCACTTATGGACAACTAGAGGTTCCACTAAATTTCTGTTCTTGGTTAAAGACTTCGCAGCAGTACTTTGCAGATATTCTGATACCATGTCTCCATAATATATTCATAAATGTACCAAAAGATTTCATTTTAGCTTGTTTTCCGAAAGACTTTTATTTATTTATTTATTTATTTTTGGAAAAGGTTTTCCAAGAGATTAATCTCTTATACAGCGTGTAGATAGCTCTTCACGACTGGTTTAAGCAAAATTGGGATCTTAATTAATTGAAATGCCCAGCCCCACCATAAAGTATGATAAGATAGAATATAATTAGACAAGGGAGGATGTCTTCTTGTTTCTGATATCATGTGTGTGTGTACAGGCAGGTCATGTGATTAGGTATGCACCTTTACCTTGTTGGCATCCAAAGTTAGAAGCTTTCTTACAAAAATAGCACAGTTGCCTCGTTTCATCATCATGTGATTCTTACGTGGATAAAGTGTGCTTGGAAGTTGTATGAGAAAATAAATAAATAAATAAATAAACAGCATGGTTTATGAGTAATGCAAACTGCTAGTTGAGAAAGAATTCAGACCTTGCTCTATGTAAGGAAGTATAAACAGTGCAGGTAGACATCGATACAGGTTATTGATCTAGCTAGGATGGGGGACCAGCCTTGGGCTGGCTGTGCCCAACTTGTATCATGGTGGGTTTGGCCAGGAGGCCTATAAATTTTGGGATTCTGCCGTCTCTATTGAGCCCAAAATAAAAAGGGTGGCGAGTGGGGGGGTTCTTCTTTTTTTGACCTGAATCATAGTGTTTTTGGGAATTTTGGGTCGAGAAAAAAGAGAACCCAAAAGGGACATCTTTTTAAGGGAAGACAGACAAAGATGAAAGGAAAAGGGAAAACAGAAAATTCTGCCAAGTTGAGCAAAGTTGCTATGGCTTGGTGGTCACCTGCACCGCACCTAGCTTTTGTTAAACATAATTTCATTTTTTTTATGAATTAAAGAAGTTTTATTTATGAGCAGGTTGCTAAAGATTTGTGTGCCTGCATTAATTAATTAAGATTGCATATTGTCTCAGACCCTGGATTAGTTACAGTTGAAGCTGTTCTTAATATGGACAACATTTCTAAAATGATTGTGTATTAGCTACTCTCACTCACTAGGACGAATTCAGATATCATGTGCTTAGTATGATTATTATACTAATTGAGCACAAGTTTTGGATGATTCAGGGAATGATCCTACTGTGGTTTACAGCAATGGTTCCCAAAGTTAGGCCTCCTCCCTGTGACATAACAACTCAAAGCTGTAAAACCCCAACAACGGGCCAGATGACTCTGCTGCTGTCCTCCTTCGCATTGATGTCCATTGGAGCTGGTGGCGTTAGACCATGTTCCATAGCATTCGGTGCTGACCAATTGGACAACAAATCTAACCCGAAAAATGAAAGGGTCTTGGAGAGCTTCTTTGGCTGGTACTATGCCTCGGCAGCTATTTCTGTCTTGATTTCTCTGACGGCTATAGTTTATATTCAAGATCATCTTGGTTGGAAAGTAGGATTTGGAGTTCCTGCAATCCTTATGTTCCTCTCTGCTTTGTTGTTCTTCTTTGCTTCTCCATTTTATGTAAAGCAAAAACCAAGTAAAAGCTTGTTCACTGGCTTTATTCAAGTGCCTGTCGTTGCTTACAAGAACAGAAAACTCGCATTCCCGCCCAGAGACTCTGATGGTTGGTACCATCACAAGAGGGACTCAAAGTTTATTGCGCCAACCACCAAACTAAGGTATAATCATGTCATCATCCTCTTGATTAGCCTTTCGTTTTTGTGCATGAATGAAGCATTTACGATTTTATAAAATTTAATGCTACTAGGTTCTTGAACAAGGCTTGCATCATCAGAAATCCTGAACAAGATATAGCCTCAGATGGATCGGCCTCAAATCCGTGGAGTCTATGCACAATAGAGCAAGTTGAAGAACTCAAGGCGCTTCTTAAAGTCATCCCCTTGTGGTCCACTGGGATAATGATATCCATAAACATTAGCCAAAGCACTTTTCAATTGCTCCAAGCAAGTTCCATGGACCGACACATTTCTTCCAGCTTTCAAATCCCAGCTGGCTCTTTCGGTATGTTCACAATCATCTCTCTGGCAACATGGGTTATCCTCTATGATCGCGCTATCCTTCCCTTGGCATCTAAAATAAAGGGCAAGCCAGTGCAGTTAGGTGCTAAACTAAGGATGGGAATTGGTCTATTTCTCTCCTGCATGGCCATGGTAGTTTCTGCAATAGTTGAGAGCATTCGGAGAAGGAAAGCAATCCAGGAAGGGTATTTGAACAATGCTCATGCGGTGTTGGATATGTCTGCAATGTGGCTTGTGCCGCAACATTGCTTGAATGGATTGGCAGAAGCCTTCAACGCAATAGGCCAAACAGAGTTCTATTACTCAGAGTTCCCTAAGAGCATGTCTAGCATTGCAGCTGCTCTGTTCGGATTAGGAATGGCTGTGGCCAACTTATTAGCAAGTGCTATACTAAGCGCAGTTGATAAGCTCACTTCAAGAGGGGGCAAAGAGAGCTGGGTTTCAAATAACATTAACAAGGGTCATTATGATAACTACTACTGGCTTCTTGCCATAATGAGTTCTGTTAATTTGCTATATTTTCTAGTATGTAGCTGGGCGTACGGACCTTGTGTGGAGCGAGTAATAAAGGTCAGTGATGAGGGGAATGGCTTCAAGGAGGAAGAATTATCTAATATAGGAGCTATTGTTAAAGACGAAGTATAAGGCTTCGATCATGGAGATGAGTTATCTCTGAAGTTTAGAAGAACTGGCTTGATTTGTTTTCAGTATTGTTGGTGTGATTGAAGTGATGAAATGTATACATACCTACATGGTGTGATAGTGGTTAGGATATATTATCATTTTTGCAATTAGCATAATATATATATATTTCCTGTGTGTAAAAGTTTACTCTTTATAATCCTATCTTACCATACTTGAACATGCATGTACCTTATCTTTTATATCAAAGAAATGCAGTGTCTTGAATTGAATGATTGAATTTGATCTTGATCTGTGCATAATTTCCCCGTTGTATGGATGAAACCAAGTTTGATCGTTACATCATTTGAAAATCAATACAACATGGCCACTTTCCAAGACCATTGTTCTGTCCCAGTGGCATCTATCAATCATAATTCACACCCCACGTTCATGGTGTAGCTAGCAATCGTTATCTCTCTTCTTCTTTCTATTATGAGAAGGTGTTTGAACTCAAGATGTTTTAACTGAGAAATGATACTAACATGGAACGAGTTGTGACTCGTAGGCTCTGCGAGTCCTCCTTGTTGAATCATGCGAGACCTGCTATCAAAATTGATGAAAGCAGGAAAAACCAAACAGTTGCGTGGTATGCTTCTGACAGCCACAGACTGGTGGAAAAAATTGACAATTCATGGAGCCACTCCTGATGAACGTCTCCTCCTGTACCTGTACTGGCCATTTTGAAGATTAATCAAAAGAAAAGGCGGAGTTATCAGTGTCACACTGAGGAGTAGGCCCTCTCTCTGATTATGACATTCTTCAATTATCATTGTAATATGTCCCTGTCATATCTGTATAAAATAAAGGTACCCACTTTCCGGTGTCCCCTCGATTTTTTTTATTTTATTCTTTTTCAACTGACAGACACTGATTTTCATCATCGCATGACCTCCAAGCCACCAAAGGCTTTAAGCCCAATTACTCTATGATTATATTACAATAGAAATATCAGGGTAATCAAAACCCAGCAAAGTGACAGTATTTCTTGTCAAGGCATTCAAGATTACTCGAAAAAAAGTTTAGATATCGAATATTTTTGTATTTGGTAAGCTAAGAGTTCTTAAATTTCCAAGAATTTGATATATCCGAGGATTTTACTTTACTTTTAAGATTAAAAATGCAATTCCCTTCTACATCTAATACCAAAATAATTATTCATATCATGTAATTTGTTATTAGATTTATTGTTTTACTTGGAAATCATAATTTTCTGGAGTTAAACTTCATCAAATACCAACGTGAATAATAATTTGTATTTTCAATATCAATCACAAATACTATCACATTTAAATAGTTATATTCCTAACAATCATATTTCAAGAAAACACCTTAGAATTCATGATAGTAACACCTCCTAAAAGGGGAGATTTTATGGACCAGTGATGAAACTGTAAAGAACTCTCGTTTCTCCTTCTTCTTCTTCTTTGTTCTTGTTTTTTTTTTTCTTCCCCTATTAAATTAATCAAGTTTTCTGCTCGAATGATTAAAATAGTACAGCATGTTAAAGGAAGGCAGTCCCAACAGAGTAACTACGTACTAGCACCACTGTGAGTGGTGTTGCAGCTAGCGTAATGATCATGTTCTTCCTTAGCAGTGCATGATCATTTGGCACTTAAGATATTCAAGCACTAACCCGTGTCTGTATCTACCAACTCAACCATCATTGCTGAGTTTTACGCCGGTCCACTTCTACCAACCATCATTTCATCACTTGCTCGGGCTGCCAATAATGTTTTGAAAATGAATTGTAGAATAATATGTATGACCAACGTTCTCGAGAACTACAAAGCGGCAAACCGAGCATGAAAGAATATGAAGAAACTGTCCTTGAATGCTGCCAATATATTTGAATGAACTGTCCGTACAAGTTTAAAAGCTGAAAGAGAACTTTGTACAGATAGTCCAGATAGTGCCACAACATCTGCAATATGCTCATCTCAATGGAAGAAATGCCTTTCATAATTGGCTATCTTTTCGTACAAATGAAGGCAGCTGGACATATGTTACTCTTCAAGTTGAAATTGAAAGATCTCTCAGGGCCGGAAAATGAAAGAGGGTTTTCTTGTCATATAGAAAACAGATGATGCAGGGCTACACTTGAAATCTTTAATGAGCTGAAACCTCATGAAGACTTGCGAGATTCATGGCAATAGTAACAAAATGGCAAGATACAAACATGGTTTCTTCCCACCTAATTAAGCTAAGTTCTCTTGATTGGAAAGAACAAAAAATGCATATCAGTTGTAAATTGTCTAAAGTCAGCTTGCTGGCCGTATTTGTATTATTATGCGAGGCCGTCCATTGCTTGCTCAGAGCAACAAGTTCCCCGGTACTTCTCCCTGTAGCCTCAATGACCACTGATGTTATCCGTCCTATGTCCTCTAATTCAACTTCTTCCTGCCAGTAGTGAATAAGAAGAAAAGAACTCAAGGAACACGCATTATATTGTTTTCACTCTAACCTACTTCTCCAAAGTAATAAAAGTTCCTAGCTCTTGTCACACTGATAGAATTTCCTCCTGCAGTTTTGAAGATGAGACCAGGGCCCTTCTTGGGTGAAGTTGTTGGGAATTTTGTTTAAAACATGATTAATTAATGATTATATTTTTGACCAAAATTAAAAATAAGATATATTTACTTTTGGAGTTAAGATCTTATTAGGATTTAATCTTTATTATAAACTCTTTACCATGATTTAAACAAATTATAAGTGAAAAAAATTGATCTTAAAAAAATCGTAATGGGTGAAAGGAAAATTGATCTCTTAGTTAACATGTTTTGAAAAAATTTAAAACCCTTTAAAAATTTCTATCTCAAATAGAAAAAAAAAAATTTTGCTTCTTCTTTAGTTAGTGGAGATGGAAAAGGCTAAAATTAGGCCAAAAAAATACTCAAGCAAAGAGCATAAATCATAAACAAAGTGATATTTGAATTTAAACTCATACATCTGCATGGCTCAGCCTCGGCATAGGCTTTGTTTGTGTAAAATGATTTTTTAAGTTATAAAATATTAATTTTTGTCTATTTAAATTTGAGCTTGGATTTGTCCATGAAAAATTAGTCCTAGGATATGAAAAAATTAGTATGTATCCAAATTTTTTCATGTTGTACAATGATAAATATAAAAATTTTATCAAGTACAAAACCAGTCAGTATATTCAATATAAACTCAATACCAAGTAAAGAAATGATACTTATAACATACAAAAGATTAATATATTTCTCAATTACTCCTAAGCTGGAAAGGTTATTTATATCTTCAGAAATTATTAAACTTATGACATAACCTCATTCACATGATAAGGTGGATAGAATCATGGTACATCATTTTAATAATGAAGTCTTAGTTTGAAACTCGTTAAAATTTTGAAATGTCTTTCAATGTAAGTCTTAGTTTAAGGTATCTAATGTGCTTGATTTCTACCATATTTATAGTTTTAATTTTATACTAATTTGTCTTTAATCTCTCTATTTTATATATTTTTATTTATATGTAAAAATAAATAAATTCTTACAATCATGTGGATTTTTAACTAAACATTAACCCTAAGTGGATTTAGACTCTTGTTATTTAAGAAACCTATTTAGAATCCAATTAAACAAGAACATTAATATTAAATAGGTTGACTTGTGTACATCTTTTGAAAAAAGAAAAAAAAAAGTGATATTTTCTACTGTAAAAACAAAAATTTACCATACCAAATATTTCAGAATTATATCTTGGTAAATCTTGGTAAATCAGATATAAATTTATTTATAAATATTCAAATTAAACAATATTAGTGGCAAAAGAAAGAAATTTTATATATGTTGCTAGAACTAAAAGCCAAGCCAACCATCATTTTTTCCATGATTTTACAAAGAACACAAGGTTCTCCATGTACAAACAAACATAAATATTTTTTAATGAATCCTATTTCAAATAGATACATTATGATAGAAATTTTTATTCTTACACTTTACACATAAACATCTAATTTTATCTCCACTAATATTCTTCATATTATAAATTCATAGGATCATGGCTTATTTTTATTTTATGAATTTTTTTTAAATGGATGAACAACCTGTCATTTGCTTCTTTGAAAAAATATAAAGTACAAGGCAGATTACATGTCGTTTACAAGCTCAAATTCTGGCCACCATAGCCAGAAAATCAAACAATAAAAAACCCATTTTGATGGCTAAAAGTAGAGTGAACGACTTTTTCTCTCATCACTTGATCTAGTGACCCTCCCTCTCTCTCTCCTCTCTAAATTAGGACTGGAAGATAACACGAATGAACTTATATATCAAAATTGATTTTTAAAAATTTAAAGGGATCTAAATTATATATATTGCATTATTTTTAATGTTAGCTTAACAGGAAACACCCCATGCCTTTTAGATTTTTACTTAATTTTTCCATAAATAATGATATTCATGTCACAACAAACCTCAATCAAGATGTAAAAAATATCTCAATGGGGGACGACCTAACATGGCATGCCATGTCATGTTGTCCTGACCTCTTATCTATTTTCCACTCGAGTTAATGGTTTAGCTTGGCAAAGGGATAAAAATGATGCAATTTGCAAACCAAACAGAAACTTTGGAAATAGCATCATGCTATTTGGAGCCTAGATATCCTCTTGGATAACAAATGATGATGTGACCATGCTGAGAGCTCTTAGTTGGTTCTAACATGGTTCCAGTTCAAATAGCTGCACATACCTGAGAGCCTACAAATTGAAGCATGTTTTCCCAATTACTGCACAAGTGTTATGGCTTAAAATCAATCACAATACGAGGAAAACGTCAAGAACAAGTATCAGTCATTTGGTGCTAACCGATTTAATTCAAACAGCAGCAGCAACTTGGGAGTCTACTGATTTCAGCACCTCTTCACCCATTTCCTTGCATCCTACTAATTTCTGTACAAAGGTTACCCGTTATAATAAATCAGAAAAGAAGGTACTATATATATATTGTAATCATAAAAATGCATTTCTTAATAACTTTTTAGGGGCCAGGGTCGAAAGAACTTGTCATGATTAAAATTTTCCTATGATTAATATCAGCAGCCGCTTTTGTTGAAAATAGGCACGTCAGCCATTTTTGTTGTGAGGGTGTTAAACTTGCAATCAGTTGCATTTCTAGTTAATTTTCAGTAAACAAACCCCCAGTTACATAATAAAAGCAATGGAATGGAGATGAAGGTACATACATTTCCAGCTGAGTAAATATCACCCGTTCGAAAACCCTTATTCAGGGTATCCAAGACTGCATTCTCAATTCTCTTGGCAGCATTTTCTTCCCCCAGACCATACTTCAAAAGCATTGCAGCACTTAGGACAGTTGCCAATGGGTTGGCCTTATCCTACATATTAGACCATAACACTCCAAATTAAGAGTTACGTTCACCTTCTATCATTTCTTACTTTTCTTTCTTTTCTTCATTTCTCTTTTTCTATTTCCTCTTGTTTTCTTGCTTTTAAAAAAAAAAATGATATAAATAAACTCAGCATTTAAACTTCAACTCATAAGGGTTGCAAAAGCAAATTCACAATTTTCTTTTAGCATAAAGTAATTGAATAATAGCAAGATGTGTTATTAAAGAGAAGAATGAACTCAACCTGGTTAGCAATGTCAGGAGCAGAACCATGTATTGGTTCAAAAAGTCCAGGTCCCTGTGCCATTTTCCAAATAAAAATTAGGTTTAATATTTTTTCATGTAAAAGGAACACTAAAATTTCTTCAGAAAGGGAACTGAAAGGCACTGCAATAAATTCTTTAGAATGCGACCAAAACTTTGGATTGATTAAAAAGAAGATTTAAGTGATTTTTCATACTGATGAACCAAGACTAGCAGATGGAAGCATCCCAATACTTCCAGTAATCATTGAAGCCTCATCAGATAGTATATCGCCAAATATGTTGTTCGTCACTATTGTGTCAAACTGCAATGTCATTGTCAAACATTGTAAGGCTGCCAATTATCATCAGTTCAACAGCTTTACTTTCCAACCTTGTTCAAAGAGCATCAAATGAAAGTGCAGAGAGTTAATGCCAGTTGGTTCTAAAGGAAAACCTGTTTTGGATTGCGGACAAGCTGCATTGCGGCATTATCAACATACATGTGTGAAAGCTCAACATCAGGATATTCTGCTGCTATAGCGATCACTCGTTTTCTCCAAAACATTGATGCCTAAATTTTTTTTGAAACAATGGCACATTAACTACTGTTTGTAGCATATTTTTGCATGTTAACTACAGAGATGAACATTCCAGTTGAAAAAGATGATGCAATTCCAATTCACTGATTAGTGCCAAATAGGATATTGCAAATTACTATACCATTGTTCCAAATACAAACATCATCGCTGTGCCAAAAATGTGTCAGGTAGACTCAAAATTTTGTTTTTACAAAAATAATAAAGATGATTAACAGCAAAAGCAAACATTTTGAAAACAGGTTGCATGAGCATAACATTATAAATAAAAAAATTTGGTGCATGCTTTGCTAAACCAATAAAAGTAATAAAAATTCCATAAATGTCTGAAATAAGAGTAAAATGCCAAAAGTTTAAGTCTTGTAACTGGAAATTATAACAACTAACCCAGACTTGTAAGCTGGAAATTGTAATAAGCAACCCAAAGTAGTATCGATGGATATGACAACCATTTCATGAAGTAGGTCGTTGAACTTTGGCGACAATCATATTGGTTTAAGAATCAAACAGATTAATAGAAGTTTTTCTGAGCTCTGTAAACAATAATTTCAGCATATAATAATCATCTGGACAGAGCGCGCGCGCGCGCACGAATAGGATACTACATGATGACCATTAACTACAATGTGCTTGAGACTGCATTGCAATCATAACCATACTTTGGCAAAAGCATTGTCCTCCATGATTTTTCAAAGCAGAGTTGAGATTCTAGATAATTCCCCAATACCTCATTCCAAACAAGAGCCAAGCCACTAGAAAAAAAAAAAATGATAAAAGAAACAAAGGAACTACTCTAAAGATGTGTCGGCCAGCTGATGCATGAGCTTTTATGGAAAAATAAAAATTTTCCTTGGTTATTTTAATTTCTTCTTATTCACTTTAGGAATTTTATTTTGTCCTATTTCAAGAAAATCCTTTTTCTATTTAGTTTTCCTATTTTATTTTTTCTATTCAGAATTATTAGGGTTTTCTAGTTTTCTAGTTTTCCTATATAAATAATTATAATAGCCTTTTAGTAAATGATACTTGGATGAATAAAAATTAAATATTTTGGAAGTCTTATTATGGTTATGATGTTCTTGGTCTTTGAAAGTTTTTACTTTTACCAAACCCTGTTGATCTTTTAAATGTTTTGACTTATAACAAACCTGTTATCTTCACTCTTGGTTGGGTCACTAACTGATACCAACCCCCGTCATTTTCTGCTTAGAAAAACGAGATTTCTCCAACAAACTTCTTGATAACAATGTTGATACCCTATAGCACAGGAAATCAAGCTAATAGATTTAACAGCCCAAAGCTAACTGGGAAGTGATGGGGGGGGACATTTTCTATGAAAGCAAACACACTTGTGGTTTGCAAACAGAGATATTGATTTGGCCCCAAAAATGTTGCAATTTCCTTAGAACATAAAACGATAGCCAAAGTTTTCAAGTCCCATGTGTTACACCAAATTTCAGTACCCAAGATGAATTAATATATATATATATATATATATATATATATATATAAAAGAAGAAAACAGTAGACTGTCACATACCTCCAAGACATTTGCTTTGTCAACTGAGCAAAGCTTTCCATGTCGCTTCCTAGCAGTCTCAAATGCAACACGTGCAATACGATCAACCTGGTTCAAGATTGTTTTTCATATTAGCCAATCATTTATGCAAAATTCAGAAGAAGCTGCTGTACAGGATTAGAAAGAGGTATCAACTTTCAACAAATGATATTATTTATGAGGCAAGAATTCACTTTGAAAGGAAAAAAAAAAAAAAAGGGAGATTCAAACCTTACTATTCATTGATGTATTGGCTTGACAAACAATCAGTTCAACAAATTAGGTGGATAAATCCAGACAAAACATCTTGCCAGTAGATTGAGCAAGCACATACATAATATGTGCATATACAATACATACATGTGTGCATGCCTGTTTACATACATATGTCGTGTATTTCTATCTTAATATTAATACAAGGGCACCTATAAAACAAAAACCTTTCAAAGGGACCTAAATGATGAACTGCATTGTTTACATGCCAGGCCCGAGCAAAATGTATTTCAAATCTTTGTTTCATTTACTAATAAAAAGGAAAGTAGATGCACATCACATACCACAGACTTTTCAAATTAAAGTATGAAAAGACTGTTACTATCAATACCCCTCAACCTTATTTGTAAATTGAACTTAAGTTGGAAGTGCCACCACAACTAGCCTTTCTAACATTTCAGATACCAGAGACATCAGTTTGCAACCTCTTAGTTTCCCAATGTGAAATGATGATCTGATATCTTTGCGCAGATCAACTCAAAAATGCTTAGGAGAAAAAAAAAATCATCAACAAATAGATTTTAGGCAATGGAGTTACATATTGGAAAAATCACAGTTATTTACAATTTGACATAAGCAGCATTAAATATATCAGGTCTAGTTGGTATTAACTAAACTGTTACCCAAATGTCATGATCTACTGCCTGAAAATTGAAAAATTCAGCAAAAGGAAAAGGAAAAACATGAAAGTAAACAGTAAATCCTTATGTATGGGCTTAAAAATGGGATAGAAAACCAGGTGTTAGCTAACTTTACCAGTAAGAGAAGTGTATCAGAAATCTACCTCGTATGTAGCATACACCTCGGTATTGAAGCCTATCTCTTCACCATCTTCATTGGTGCCAAAACCCCTTGGCTTCCCAAAATAAATACCTATTTCCAACAGCAAATAAGTTGCATGTTTACTAGACAAAATGATAAAGAGCCAATCTGTGTGATTCTGATTAAGTTCAAAGAACACTGACCTCCAGTAAGCTCTCTTACAACCATTACATCAACACCTTCAGCGACCTCTTTCTTTAAAGTTGAAGCATCCACTAGCTGAAAGAAAGCACAAAATACAGTATCAGATCCTAAATGGGGTCAGGCATACAATACCACCTCTCATAGCTATCCATTAATTACATTTTTCTTTGATAACAAATGCAACATTAGACAGTTACAAGGGGCCTAAAGGTAAGCCAGTCTTGATTTTTTCTCAAATGTTTCACATCCAGTAAGGCATGAATTCATTCCCCAGATATGAAGTTGCAGATTAACTCTTAATCATCCAGAAAAGGGTTCAGAAAGAAAAGGAGGACTTTTATCATCTGATATTCTAGTAAAATTTATAAAACAAAATGACTGTTGCCAAAGATTATCTTTTCTGGAGACAAGACTGATCATATACATTAAAGACCTTGAAAGAGTGGTTATTTGCCAATGAAGCATGCTTCCACTTCATATATTGATGTGCCTAGCCTCCTTTTTACAAAACTACATCGTACTCCAGATTACTGTAAGATCTCTCACCCACACAAAAGGAAAAAGGGACAAACAAACACGACTCCAGATTAATGTAAAACTTTCTCACCCACACAAAAGGCAAAAGGGACAAACAAGCAAACAAACACTTTTCGTATATTTATTTCCGAAACAAGCCAGTTGCCATCAATGAATTCTGTAAATCAAATGTTTGTTTTTTTATGGGAAATATTAGTTATGCCCTTAAGACCACATGCAGAAGACAAGAACTTAAACATGCTTCACTTGGAAGTGATAGAATCACAAACATGCCAGTGTAATACAAAGCAAAAAAAAAAAGTAAATTAAAATCATATCTAATAAAATGCTACCTGTGGCAAAACAGTTGCTGGCCTCAAATTCGCAAAGACCTCAAGACCTTCTCTAAGCTGAAGCAATCCAGTCTCTGGCTTCAGATGTTTTTCATTTTTATCCCATTTGTACCTTCAAGCCAACACATAACAAAGCAAAGCAATAATTTAACAACAATGAGAGCAATGAAAGCGAAGAGAGATAATTTAAAAAGAGATAAGCACCCTCCAATGGCTCCAAGAAGAACCGCGTCCGATTTCTTCGCTGCCAAAAGGGTTTCGTCCGGCAATGGAACTCCAACCAGATCCAAAGCAGATCCACCCATAGGCATTTCTTGAAAGTTAAATTCAATCCCTGACATATGCAATAAAACAGTTAATTAGGAAAAACCATAAACCATGGCCTATCAAAATCTTCTGTTAAAAACAGTAGGATAAAAAAAAAAAACAATCAAGACTAATCTGGTTAAGACCTGTAAAAAAATAACTTACCAGTCTCAAATAACCCTAATAACAACACATTTCTTTACTTTTTATCTCTGTCCTTCAACTTCATTTTATCAGCAACCCGATCCACACAGACATAGACATCAAACTTTAATTTTTATCTCTTTTCTTCTACTTCATTTTATCAGAAACCCGATACATACACATAGACATTGAACTTGATAATTCAATCTCTTTAAGAAACAATAAACATCTGATGAGCTACTTTAAGACAAATAATCAACCACTAATTCAACTAGCAACCAGTTGAAACCCAACTAAGCATAATATCCAACAGGCCATTAAAAAGTGCTATAAATCTCAATATATAAAGAAATGACAGGAAAAATCTGCATTGATGACTCCTTTAACCCCATAAGTACATTAATAAAAGTGTACATAATGGTGAATTAATTAAGATTAAAGTTTTAATTTTCTGCAAACAGAAAGTCGAAGAGGGAAGTCGAAGCGCGGGCTAGCAGGTGTTAACCTTCAAGAGACCCAGCAAGCTTGAGTACGTTTTTAGCGACAGAGATGACTTCGGGACCAATGCCATCGCCAGGGAGAAGAGTGATGGAGTAGCGTTTGGATGGCTTGGAGGTGGCAGCGGCGCACCTGATTCTGCTTGGTCTCAGGGAGGCAGGTTTAAGAAGGAACATGGGTTTGATTGGATGCAGCGCATTAATCTGCATAGAGGAAGCAGAAGCAATCATTGGACAGTGAAAGAGGAAGCAACGACGCTACTGTAGTGGAAGAGAAGCAGGAGGGTTTTGTTTTGCCTTGGGGACGGCTGGAAAAGAAATCGTGATCCTGGGGAAGTAAAGAACCCGCTTGTTTTTTTTTCATAAAATTGTTTTTAAAAGAATTTAAAAAAAATTTATTTTTATTTTTTATTATTATATTTATATGTTAAAAATAAATTTTAAAAAATAATAAATATTATTTATTATATTTTTAAATAAAAAAATATAATAAATAATTCTTATAACCCCATTTATATTAAATTAAAAAATAAAAAATCATATTTGATCTTCTCCCTTTTCAATTGATAATCTCTCTCTTTCCAAATACAAATCAAACACAAAAATCTTGTGAAAATATAAATTATTGGGTCAATATTTAATCTTTAAAAAATAATAAAAACCAAATTTCCTATCACAAATTGAAGCTTAGAAGAGCCATGATCCATTGATGTGTTTGTGGAATCCATGATGATTTTTTTATTATTATTAATATGGGTGTTTGATTCAACTTAAACACATCTTGATTAATCTCACAAGCCTTGAAGTTAACAACCATGTAAGCTTTAATGACTCTGAGGTTTGTGGAATTTAGACTGGTAACCTCTAAAGAACAAACTCATAATCTGACTAGTTAAGTTACATCTCTTAAAATTAAAATCCATAATATTTGAAAATCTGGGTTGGTAAAATTAAAAATTGGATATGTCCTACTAATCGAGGTAAGGTCCGTCCAAGGAGAACCGTCATGTCCATGAGCAAGAAGATGATTTCCAGTGTAGATTAGTCTATCATAGCCTTCACAAACCCATCCAAATCTTATAAGTTTGACTGCATTTGTTGGTGGCTCAGAGAATGTTTGTTTATGCAGCAACTTTAACTTTGAAAGTAAATCGCACAAACAGTATGTTTAGTAATGTTAAAATTTAATTTACTTTTGTTGTGAAACCATATAATTTATGTTGAAACCATAAGTTTACTAAAAGCAGCTGAGAGCTACTTTTCTTGCATCTTGACAATGAAAAGTTTCACTCTCTACTGTTTCTCTTCTTCTACCATGGAGAGTGAATAATTCACTCTCTATTGTTCAGGTGAATAGTGGAGAATATTTTTACTATTTCAGCCAGACCGGGTCCAGTTCAAAGCTAAATGCATCCGACCCCGTAAAATTAAAAAAATTATTTTTATTTTTAATTGTGTTTTATTTGAAAAACTAGTATTTAATATTATTCAATAACACTATATAAATTAGAAGGAGATTGTTTGATGACATACCATTTACAGAATTTGATCG
The DNA here is from genome assembly GCA_018804465.1 of Populus tomentosa. Lineage (NCBI taxonomy): Eukaryota > Viridiplantae > Streptophyta > Magnoliopsida > Malpighiales > Salicaceae > Populus > Populus tomentosa. The sequence goes on along the minus strand of CM031969.1, from coordinate 16,061,257 downwards.
CAATACTAATTTTATTCCTGATGATATTTTACCTGATTTTGTTTCATGTTTAAGAAATCAAGAAAACTGTAGTCCATGTTGGATGGATTTCATATGTGATGGAATTGTAGATAGTTTAATAGAACAATAAAAAAAATATATTTTATATAAAATATTATTTATATCATGATGTAATAGCAGTAGTTAAATTTACAAATATTTAAATTAAAAATAATATTAATTGTTTTATAACCTTAATTTAAAAAGCATTGTTAACTAAATATATTAAATCATAATTTTAACTAAAATAACCTCAATCAAAAATACTTTTTATAAAATAATTTTTTTAAAAACACAACAATAAAAATTACCGTATAATAACAAACACACTTTCGTACCGGAGTTGCAAGCATGATACAAGATTGCCCATCAAATGAAAGCACCATGGGATCGTCTGCACATTCAGAAACCTTATTATGAAATATTTAGTTCAAATTCCTTGCCACATATGAGTTCCAATTCTAATGGCAACAGTTATGGTATCAGTGTTGTTGCGCTCAACTGCGAGCTGCTATTTTTATTATAAACTTGTTTGTTTTTTTTATCAAAACTTTAGTATTAAGAAATTCACTACATCTTTATTAATCCGGTTAAATCAAGAAGATTTATTAAAAGATAAAATTCTACCAACAATTATATATTCTATATATAAAACTCGAACTTCATATCTTATTTAAAAAAAACAAATACAAAATTACTTGAAACAAAGCACCTTTGATTACAAACTTATTTATTACTTATATTTTTGTTTGTTTTTGTGTTTTAAAAGTATTTTTAAAAAAATTTAAAAAATTTTATTTTTTTCTTCAAATTAATAATTTTTTTTAGTGTTTTTAGATTATTTTGATGTGTTGATATTAAAAATAATTTTTAAAAAATAAAAAAATATTATTTTAATATATTTTAAAATAAAAAAAACAACCACAATCATATTTCAAACATAAATAAAGATGCATGCTTGTAATACTTATGCAGTTTAGATCTTTTAGATGTCTTTTACTATTAACAAAACTCTATAACTTTTCACCAAGGATCTCTTCAAAAGTTGAGAAGTTTAATGATATCAGATCTTCGATAATTATTTTTTCAAATCTTTATTTTGTGAATCCCATGATTTATGGAATTCAAATAGAGATCAACTTATTTCCCAACAATAGGGAACAGAATTTGCCAACGAAAATTACTCAACAATTGAAATGTAACAAAATCAATTAGTAACGTAAGAAACAATATAATTAAAGAACTCTAAAACACGTGGGGAAAGCATTGTAGCTTTCCCCATGGTTTTCCCCGCCAAAACATATATCGTCTCTACATTGTAGTGGATTGTCTCGCTCGGTTTCCCACAAAATATATTATCACTGTACAAGTTTGAAAAAAGCGACATCATGATACTAGTGTTTTAAATGCTTTGAAAAATTAGGCTGTCATTTTTATTTTTTTTTCCTGTGATTGGGTCTTCTTTTTCTTCTATGAGGTTTATAGGGTTCAAGGAATGCTGAATTATCTGACATCTAATCACCTTTAGAATAATTAAAATGCCATGCAAAGAGGCAATGAGCTTACACGTCTTCAGGTTTCATTTAGACAATGTCAAATCAGCCAGTGTTTTTTTAATGGTGCATTAAATGCTTTCAGGTTTCATTTAGAATAAAGTTAAGCTGGCTAATCTTATTTAGTGGTGCATTAAATGGATGTGGCGTTGGCATCATTATACACACATGCTTGCCTTTCTGTTTTCATTGTTTCCTGTTCAGTTTTCGTTGGCATTTCTATTCTGGTTAGTGTGCTTTCTAATTGTTTTATTGCATGGGATGGTGCTCTTTTGAAATGGTGTTTTTAGCGAGCCAGTTCTCTCAGCTCCCGCCTCTCTTATAATATTTGAAGGTATGTTTTCCTGTAACTTTTGTTTGTTGAGTATTTGGGTGGGATGTCCTTTTGTTTTTGTCAGTGTATAGCAGCCATCATTTGTTATGCTTTCCTCTGCAGTTCGTTGTTTCCTTTATCATATCATCTTTCAGGAGAGGGCTTGGACTTTAAGGTTAGAATATTTTCCTGTTAGTTGTTTTTAAGATTGTGTTGTGAAAAGTGACTATGCTCATCTTGCTGTCTGCATATTGTGCATGGCCTGTGCTTTGTCATTTTTGGTATTTGCATCAATTAGCCACCTGAAAAAGGAGTGTTTTTTTTTCATTAGCCATCAAGTGTCTTTACTTTTGTGTCTGATTCTGCAGTCGTTGCCAAGTTCTTCAAAAGAGGGGCTTCTCTCTTTTCTCTTTTCTTTCTGCTTTGTGTGATTCTGCAGACTGTCTTCGTTTCATCAAGTCCTAACACATGGTTTCATGTTCTGGTCTTTATCCGTCGTTGTGCGCTCATGTCAGGTGCATCTGTCTCACACCACATTCTGGGTTCTCTGCGTTTCTTTGTCCAATAGCTGTGCATGATGATTAGTTTTGCAAAAAATAGCATCGCGGCTAATTGTATTTCTGCATACCAAATCTTATGCTTTTGCTAAGCTTTGGGAACTTCTTTTGTTGTTTTTTTATAAAGTTTGCATAAATGTTTTTTCATTACATGCCGCAATATAGGGTGGCATATCGTTTTTGTAATTATATATGTTTGTGTAATGAGTAAGGTAGCTGTTATGGTATACAAATATTGCTCAGAAAATATTGGTCGTTTGGCACTAGAGCTAGACCATTACAGTATGATGGTCATTTCTTTTTTGTTTTTAAGTACATAAGACCCAATGAAGACCCAAGCAATGCATCTCAAGCTCTCGCTTTCAGAGCAGATGTGCAAGAGGTTTAATTACGAAGCTATGCTGATATCTATCTAAGAGCTCATATTCAAAGGAAAGGGCGGACCTGGGACCTGTACTTTATAAAGGATGGAATGGAGCCAAGGGAAGAAAACAAACAAGAAGCACACTTCAAGGTCACTCTCTGTCTTTTTTCCTGGAATAAACTCACTCCAGTGCAGTGGGAGGACCCCCTATAATAGGATGCTACTCGTACCTGTAGAAAAAAGAGCGAGAGCGGAAGAGTAGGATTCGGTAAACTGATCCTTGAAATATTATTGTTAGAGAGGTGCTGATCATGTGAGCTGCATACCATTTGTTGGATCCAGATAAGGCCACAGAACAGCCAGATACAGCTGTAATGATGGTGGACATGTGGAGGACAATGACAAAGAAGCCACAGAGGGAAGGGAATAAACGAAGAGAAAGAGTCAGGAATATGCAACTAGAGGTTGTACACAAGAGAATGTAGTTGCATATGGTGAAGAATTTATGCGTTGAGTGGTGGGATTCTATCATTGGACAAGGTTTGTGATTGTTAATGAGACCCATTTGAGAAAACTGATGATTTGCTGTAATGAGAAGCTGGACTTTCAAGATTGAAATACAACTTTTTTTTTTTTTAGATTGTGACTGATTTGTTGAAAGGAAATGGGATGGCAAGTATATATATGCAAGGGCTAGAAACTGGTGCAGCAGGAAAGTGACCGTTCAAGAGCTAAAGATCAAAATCTTGGGGGGCATAGATGTTTGGTGCTTCCTTGCTGCTTAGCTTCTTGGTTTTGGAACTGCTCTGCTAAGTTTGCTTCTTGTAACTCCATCGGAGATGCGATTCATAGAACTGTAGGGGCACGACGTATATAGGAATAATGGAAAGGAAAGTATGGCCGGTCATTATGCAAACAACAAAAATAAGCAGTCGTTGCTCATTGACTGTTCTTTCACGCTGGTTTTGAAACAATTTACATGCCTGTTCATTGCTGGCGGCAAAAACAAACTAGCTTTCCTCATAAGTATTGGTTTTCAGGACACATATGATTCATCATATTCAATATTAATTTATATATCTTTCTCAGCATCAGAATTGAAGCTTGGATTATATTATATTCATTAAGACATGTTTTTTTTTTAGGTGTAGGCATTGCTTTTTCCATTCTGCTTGAGAGAGAAAAATTTTAAAACAATATCCTTTTACATCTGATGTGAAAAGAGAAATTCAAAGTATTCGTTGGTATGTACAAATAGACACTTTTCTTCATGACTGCCATACATGTGTTAATGGTGTGGGTGACATTTCATAAAATAACATGGGATTTATACTTTTATGATGAGGTTAGGTTAATTATTATTATTCATTTGCGACATGAGCTTGCAACAAATTTCACATGCCTAATGATCATATAAATAAAACAGGTCACGAGTCCTTAGTGTTTTTAGCAATGTTTGCATAAGTCAAACTATGGATTATAGTACATTTTCAAAAATAAAAAAATTCTTACCCTATGTTTTAATTTTTTAGAAAACATTGCAGGACACAGGACACTCTCATTAAAAAAATTACAAAGATTGTAGCCCTTAATCTTTGTAGCTTATACGATTTTGTTTTGATTTTGTTACTTTCCTTTGTGTTTTTTTTTTCTATAACGCTTACTAGGATTGTAACGGATTGCAAAAATTATTACCCTTATTCTTTGCAGCTTATATGATTTTGTTCTGGTTTTCTTACCTTTTTTCCTTTGGTGTTTTTTGGAGTGCTTGCTGGGATTGTGATACTAATTTCTTTTACCTAAACATGTTGCCTCATCTTTTATTTTTATTTTTGTTTGTTTTTTCATGCCTGATTCTCTAGGTCTTATACCGCATGTCTGTTTGTTTTTATCCTTGCACATATTAATCAAAATTTAACTTTGTTTTTCAGGTCTTTTAAAGCGGCCACTTTTATTTATCGTCGGTATTTTCTCAGGTTTGTTTTGTGCCTTTCTCTTATTTACTTTATGCATTTCTATTTCCTTGCATGCTTAATCATGATTATGGTATTTCTATATTTAGCAACACGTAATGTCTTTTTTTTATTGCTTGATCTTTTATTGTTATATCTTCATCCTTTCCTGAACCAAGGAGTTGTGTTTTTAGCTAAGCCTGCCTTATCATCATGTCTCATGATATATCAAAGATTTCAGTCTAATGTCATTCCTTCACCTTGCAAGCCAATTAATCTTTGGCCAACACTTAATTTCATTATGTTTTGTTTTTTAATTACTTATTATCCCTATGTTTACATGGTTTCTTTAGAAAGTACATGTCATTAAGATTTTCTCTATCCCTGTGTTTTCCTTCACTTAGCCATGATCATGTACTAATCATGGTTTTTTTATGTTTTCCTTTCATTTAACTTGGTGTTTTATTTGCATGGTTTCTTTAGAGCAACAACATGACAGGTCCTCATGGACATGTTCAACCGGATGAGTATGTGCCATCTTCTCAATACTCACAATTTGTTTTGAATGACTATGAAACCCTCGTTCATAGAATCTTGCTATCCGATAACTCAAGCTCTTCAAATACACCATCTGCTCCACAACATACTCAAGGGGTTGGCACTTTGGTCTGTTCACGCCAGCACATAGATATACAAACCACCTTCTCCTTATCAAGCAACATATCAAGCAATATAGTGCAAACTGAAACTAATGAAATTAATGCAACAAGGCTATCCAATCCTCCACAATCTACCTCCCTTGCTTCATTTCACTGTAGTGATGTAGTTTCAAATCATGAATCTGAAGGATTCTCTGAGCAAACCGTTAATCATCAATCTACTATAAGCCAAGCATCATATCAGAACAAAAAAAAAAGGCGTATGTAGTCCAATCATGTACCTTTTGTAGCCATTTTTCCTTTATTTATGATTGCCTCTTTTATATCATTCCTTCAAGTATCTTAGCTTTATTTTTTACAGGTTATTTAATTGAATACATTGATTTTGGCGATAAAACATACAAGTGTAAGCATTGCAACGCTCTTTTTTGGTTGCAAGAACGTTTGGCCTGTTCAGCCAAAACAAACCCATGCTTTACACTTTGTTGTAATAATGGGAAGGTGGTGCTTCGTGCTCCACAAGAAACACCTAACTACCTTGATAACCTCCTTAACCCAAACAATGGTTCATTGTCCAAAAAATTTGGGCGTGAAATTCGTGCTTATAACTCAATGTTCGCTTTCACGTCCATGGGGGCTGTGGTAGATCATTCTGTTAATTCTCGACCTGGATCTTATGTTTTTAAGGTCAATGGATACTCCACCATCTTATGGGTTCTCTTCTTTCCATGGATAATAAAGGCCCCAAGTTTGCACAGCTTTATATTTTCGATACAGATAATAAGGTTTCTAACTGGCTACAACCATTCTGCAATGAAAATTTTCAATCAATCTTGGATAGTCAGATTGTTGTTGGTCTAATCAATATGCTTGATTCATCTAATCAATTGGTTCGTTTGTTTCGTCATGCTGGACAAAGGTTTGGGGATGTCGAGGTTCCAGAATTCAAACTTCGGTTAATTGGTAAAAGAGATGATGACTCAAGGCAATACGATGATCCTTCTTTAAATGACATCGGTGGTTTGGTTGTTGGGGACATTGGTCATTGTTGATCTGATCGGGATATAATTATTGAAAGTTTATTTGGAACACTTCAGAGGATCTCAAAGCTTCATCCAAAATTTATGTCCCTTCATTATCCACTTCTTTTTCCATATGGTGAGGATGGTTTTCACACTGATATTCCATTAGCTCATCAAGAGCAGCAACCACCTAAAAAAAGGCAAAAGGTTTCAATGAGAACCTATTATGCTTATCTCATTCATGAAAGAGAAAAACAAGAAAGCACTCTCATAAAAGGCAGACGATTGTACCAGCAATTTTTGGTTGTTGCATTTGTTAATGTTGAAGAGGAACGTTTGGATTTTATATGTGCAAACCAAGAAAATCTTAGAAGTGAGCATTACAAAGGAATACATGATGCTATTACTAGAGGTGATATTGATGGATCAACTACAGGGAAAATTATACTTCCATCATCTTTAACAGGAAGCCCTCGGTATATGGTTAATAATTACCAAGATGCTATGGCCATATGTAGATGTTATGGGAATCCTGATCTTTTTATCACATTTACCTGCAATGTTAATTGGCCTGAAATTCGCCGAGAAATTAAAAAAACAAGGAGCTATCAACCTGAGGACAAACCTGACATCATAGCAAGGGTATTTCATTCCAAGCTAATTGATATGATGTCATTCATCAAGTCCGGAAAACCTTACGGACGGACAATTGCTGGTATTTCTATTTTATTTCTTAAATTTCAAGTTTCTATTTTTATCCTTCTATAAACATCCGTTTTTACTTCTTTACTTGCATTTTCTCTTTTTAGATGTTTGCGCTGTGGAGTTTCAAAAAAGAGGTTTGCCGCATACTTATTTGTTAGTTTGGCTAGCTCCAGAATTCAAATTTCGTTCGCTTGAGGATGTTGACTCTATTATTTCAGTTGAAATACCTAACAAGCATCAATATCCTATTTGCTATGAGATAGTTTCAAAATTTATGATGCATGGTCCATGCGGCGCTGCAAATCCAAAGGCTCAATGTATGGAAAAGAATAAATGTTCCAAACAGTTTCCAAAAAAAAAAAACAAAAATGCAACCATCTTTGGTGAGAATGGCTTTGTTTACTATAAACGATGCATGCAGCCTATGGGTCACACTGTTAGAAATGGCATTTCCCTGTCAAATTGTCATGTTGTTCCGTACAACAAAGAACTTTTGCTTCGATACAATGCACACATTAATGTTGAAATTTGTTGTCAATCTCTGCTTATCAAGTATCTTTTTAAGTATGTTAGCAAAGGAGCTGATCGATGCATAATGGTTATGAAAAAAGATACTGATGATGAAATACAAGCTTTTCTAAACTATAGATTCATTTGTCCATATGAAGCAGTATGACGGTTATTCCAGTTCCCAATCCATTCAAGGAGCCCAGCTGTTGAAAGACTTCAAGTCCATCTACCATTACAACACCATGTTTTTTTTTTCAGGTAATCAATCCTTATCATCAGTTCTTAGAAGACATGGTATTCATAAGACAATGCTCACAGAGTGGTTTGAGCGCAATAGAGTTGATGTTGATGCACGAGATCTATTTTACTCACAGTTTCCAAGCAGGTATGTTTGGGATGCGAAGCAAAAAGAATGGATTATTAGATCACGTGGATTTTGCCTTAGTCGTATTGTGTATGTCCATCCTGCAACTGGGGAGTTGTATTTTCTCAAAATATTACTTAATCATGTTAGAGGAGCTAAGAGCTTTGAAGACTTGCGGCAAATCTCTAGTACAATGTTTCCGACTTTTCAACTTGCATGCAAAGCTTTGGGACTCTTAAGAGATGATAAAGAATGGTCAGATGCATTTGGTGAGGCTATTCCAACAGCTTCTTCTCCGCAACTAAGGTAACTTTTTGTTAATATTATTATGTTTTGCGAGGTTGCTGATCCAAATTGTCTTTTCGATCACTTTTGGCACTCTATGCATGATGACATTGAATATCATCTGAGATCCTTTTTTTCAATGTTAAACGTTCGTTTATCTAATGACGAACTTAGAAACTATGTGCTATATGAACTTGAACAACTTTTAAATGCTTCCGGGACATCATTGGAAGATCATAAACTTCCAATGCCAAATGGTCGATTGATGGACGAAGTCAGGAACAAACTTTTAAGGGAAGAGCTTGACTATGATCTTGCTGAGCTTAGAAATAACCATTCATTGGCTATGCCACTTCTTAATCCATGTCAAAGAAACATTTATGATTCTGTTATTACATCTATACTACAAAAGAGACAAGCGCTCATATTTTTTCATAGTCATGGTGGAACAGGGAAGACTTTTTTATGGCATACAATTATTAATCGAGTTAGATCTGAAGGTTTAATTGTTCTTGCTGTTGCCTCATCTGGAATAGCTTCTCTTCTGTTACCTGGAGGGCGAACAACCCATTCTAGATTTAGAATTCCATTAGAAGTTAATGAAAGTTCAACATGCGAGATTAAACACAACACTCACCTTTCACGACTACTAGAGATGACATCACTCATTGTTTGGGATGAGGCTCCGATGAATAATAGATTCTGTTTCGAAGCTTTAGACAAGTCTCTATGAGATGTTCTTAGACTTAACAATCCATTTGGTGGCAAGTCCATCTTATTAGGTGGGGATTTCCGACAAATTCTTCCTGTTATACTTGGAGGAACAAAAGAAGGAATAATTAATGCTTCTTTTACTAGCTCATTGCTTTGGTCTGCATTCACATTCCTCACTTTGAATCAAAATATGCGACTTTCAGCTGATGGTTTAAGCCCAAGTTAAAAGGATGAACTTAGACAGTTTGCAGAATGGATCCTTTTAGTTGGTGATGGAAAAATATGTGATTTGGCTGTTTCAGATGATCATGATGCAACATTTATCAAAATCCCATGTGAGCTTCAAGTTCAAGTAATTGATTCTCCAATTGCAGCTATTGTCTCTGCCATATATCCTGACATTGAAAGGGCTCATCTTGACCCGTTCTATTTTAAAGACAGGGCAATTGTTACACCGAAGAACCTAACTGTTTCTGAGATTAATAATTTTATCCTTGATATTATACCTGGTCATAAATACAACTTTCTTAGTTGTGATTCTATCCAAACAACTTCTGGTGATATTGACAACATCGATTTATTGTATCCAATTGAATTTATCAACCAGCTTGACTTTAATGGTGTGCCCCAACACAGTATTTCTTTGAAAATTGGCACATCGATTATGTTGTTTCGGAACCTTAGTCCCTATGCTGGTTTATGTAATGGAACAAGGCTTATTGTTACACAGCTTGCTGAGCGAATTATTGAGGCCCAAATTATTACCGGTTCTAACATTGGAGATCGAGTTTTTATTCCATGAATTGTCTTTCCAATTAATGATAAAAAAATGCCCCTTCACAATCAAACGGAGACAATTTCCTATTAGGCCTTGCTATGCTATGACTATTAATAAAAGCCAAGGACAATCACTTAAGATTGTTGGTGTCTTCTTGAAAGAACAAGTTTTCAGTCATGGTCAATTATATGTTGCTTTATCAAGAGTTACATCAAAGAATGGGCTTAGAATCATTTCTTTCGATCATGAAGGAAAGCCATCATGTTATGCCAAAAACATTGTTTACAAAGATATCATTCAATTATTACCAAAAGGTAATCTTTGTATTCGTTGTTGTATCTTTTGTGTGTTAAAATTTTCTAATTACAAGCTTGAACATCTATGAGTCTTCTTGCAACATAAAAAAAAATCAAATTTAGTTCCATTTTAACTATAATATATTTAAGTTTTTGCTTCTTTTGTTTTTTGCTGCATACGAACAATAATTTCTCATGCTCCTCTATTTTTCATAAAGTCTTTCCATGTTTTTTCAGGGTAGTCTCTCGCTTCGTTTGCTGTTTATTTTTCTGCTTTGAATCAACAACTTTGCTCCCTGTCTTTGCTGTTTCATGTAAGTATTTTTTGCTTTACAGCCCTTAGTCCATGCAATGCACATTTGATACATTTTGTCAATATCGCTACCTGCAAACAACAATGCACATCTTTTTTAGATTTCCAGATCACAAATCTTATTTTTTTTTTCCCTCAAAACATCTCCTATGATAAGAGATATTCCACATTTATATTCAAGGAACCCTTACTCTTAACAAAATGATTCTATGTATCAGATAACAAATGCTAGCCTATGAGATTTGTTGTTCATACTTCATAGAAACATCTTGATCCCTTGATTAACTATATTTGACAAGAATTTTAACTTATGAAATAAATATATAGAAACTATGCATATGGTGTTTGTGATGGCTGCACTGTCTTTCAATTCTCCACTAAAGATTAAAAAAATCATCAACAAAACATGATAGCCATGATTGACCTATAGATTGGTAGCCGTAAACTTCATAAGCTTTCTCTAAAAGTCACTTGAAAGAACGGTGGCATAAATATAAAATTAGAATCACAAATCTCTTAAATGCACCATCTTCTTCCTTTAGTAAGAATTGCCACCTTTAAACCTGGAAAGCCACCTGATAAAATCATATGAACAAAAAATGAAATAATATAAAGGCGGTCTCATTAGTGATGGTCATCTTTTACTTTACCTTAGCGTTTAGCTCTCTTTCTCTGATTAGCCTGCAAATAGACCATCATTGATGGTAAACACTCATTATTTTATTATGAAATTCCATTTCATCTCTTTTCTCTAATGTCCTTGCAAAGTTTGGAATGAAAGAATACATCAATAAAAAATTAGTTTCATGATTTTAAGGTCCATTTAAAGTCCATTCTCTTGCCTTTCCAACCAAATAAAAGAATTTCATGTGTCTTAAATTTTTTTCCCTTTTCACAATCTTTATGTTGCCAAAAAAATTGAATGAGTAAATGTTTTTTTTTTTTTTTCATGTAATAAATGGCCACACAAAATGTTGAAAAAATTAGTCTAGAAGACCACTTAATCAGTGAGGGTTATTTCTTTCTGTTTTGATATATAAAACCATATTTCTTTCAACACAATTCTTTCTATTTTATGTATAGGGATGTCTTAGATACTTTGAGAAATTATGCTGTCATTTTTTCTTTCTTTGTAATTAGCTCTTCTTTTTCTTCTGTAAAATTTATAGAGTTCAAACGAATAATGAATTATCTGACATCTCATCACCTTTAAAATTATTAAAAAGGCATTCAAATAGGCAATACACTTAAACATCTTCAGGTTTCATTTAGACGAGGTCAAACCAGCCACTCTTTTTAATAATGCATTGAATACCTTCAGGTTCCATTTAAATAAAGTAAAGCCACGCAGTCTTCTTAATAGTGCATTAAATGAATATGACGTTCCCATCATTATACACACATGCTTGCCTTTCCCTTTTGATGATTTCCTGTTCTGTTTACATAAACAAGGTATTGTTCGTTCTTCCCCGTGCAAATATATTCATAATTAGTTATCATAGAATCCTCAACTCTCCATCTTGCTGTTGTTATGATTTGTTTATCACTCATATTCAATCTCATGCTTTGTAAGACAAGATCCTGCATTGTTTTTTAGAGATAAGTTTAAATTAAATAACGTCATATTGTATATATACATATATATATATATATATATATATATACATATATATATACATATATATATATATATATAATCATAACGGTTTTTGCCAAGTGATTTTTGCAAAACAAAACTGCGTGGGTTCTCTGCATATTCCTTTCTTTATAACGTGAGTTCTTCCCTGTAAGTTCTGTGCGTTCTGTGCACAAAGAATTAAATTACTTTTTTGTCAAGTTTCAACTCCTGACCCATATGGTTTCATATTCCTTTCTTTATCCACCTTGGTCCACCCGTATCAGCTGCATTTATCCCACACCACACCATGACTTCTCTGCTTTTCTTTATTCAACAGCTGCTGTAAACTTATTTTTCACTGCTGTGTTATACAAGTTTCACTTCTCTGTTTCTCCATTTTTCCTTATAACTCTTAGCATTTTTTTATAAAATCTTAACATTCTAACTATGTTATTTGTGTTTGATTTTATATATATATATATATATATATATATATATATAAATGATAATTATTTTGTCAATACAGAACTTCATAAGCGACGGTTCCAAGAAACATCAATAGCGATGTTTCAAAAAAATTCTTGAGCTTACTGCACATCACAATCAATTCTAGACAAAACACACCTCCCTCAGAAATTCCTTAAAGCGTTCAGCATGAAAGTCTTGCACCATGAGAATTTTCACAGCAACATCCTGCAATTTCCATATATATTCAAAAAAATTTCCAATTGATAGGATCAGAATATTAGTTTAAAATAGACCTCAAGAAAATTCAATCGATGGAGAAGGCAAACAATATTTAAATATCCAGTAAAAAATGACTATATATATAAATGTGCATCCTTCTATTTTCAAATGCAAGAATGACAGTAATGCACCAAGAGATGACTACAGATAAAAAAGAAAAATTAGAACAAGATAAAGCACAGGTTTTTCTTGGCAATATAAAAATGCAAAAATACTAGATGATAAAAAAAAATACATCTTAGGTATATTGATTACAGTCCTAGCAAGAACTTGAAGGCTGCAATATTGCTTGAACATAACACCATAGTTGCCCCCCATAGAACTATCTGATCAGGTGAATGTTATAGTCCTTTCGATGTTATGTTGAGATATAAGGCAGGCAAATAATAAAGATAGCAATTGCAAAAAACAGAGATAACAGAGCAATCAAGCTATGAATAATTGAATTCTTCAATTTTCTCTATCAATACACACAACTAATAAAGCAAAAATTTTCAATGGCTATACCCACGCTTAATTCCAATCTTCAAACCTCTTATCAACTAACCTCGAATTCCTACAATTAATTATTCATTCACACTAAACACAAACAAAACCAATGCAAATCATTGTTATTTTTTTTTTCTTCTTCAACACCAAGAAACATCATAAACATAAAATTAGTATAGAAAATAAATAAGTGGTTAGGAACACATAAAAATCAAGATAGGATTATTGCATCTTAAAAAATAAACTGCTTGATTCTACATTATTACGCATCTGGAATACCAGGATCATAACCAAAAATCAAACCTCCTATTGCTGCAAAAACGCAACTGAAGAACACCCTGAAAGTTAACTTTCCAGCGTATTTCTTTCCACCACATGCTACAACAGAAGCGCCTTCAACCATCTCTCTTTCTTTCTCTTTATTTCTTTTACATATGATTGGTGGAATGCTACATGATACTATATATATATATATACATGCTACAACAGAAGCGCCTTCAACCATCTCTCTTTCTTTCTCTTTATTTCTTTTACGTATGATTGGTGGAATGCTACATGATACTATATATATATATATATATATATATATATATATATATATATATATATATATATATAGTATCATGTAGCATTCCACCAATCATACGTAAAAGAAATAAAGAGAAAGAAAGAGAGATGGTTGAAGGCGCTTCTGTTGTAGCATGTGGTGGAAAGAAATACGCTGGAAAGTTAACTTTCAGGGTGTTCTTCAGTTGCGTTTTTCCAAGATTTGAGTGATAATTTTATCTGCACCTCTAAAATATCTCAACAAATTTATTTATATATGCCAACCGCTAATCCAGATAGAAATATTGTAATTGATTTATCCAAGATTTGAGTGATAATTTTATCTGCACCTCTAAAATATCTCAACAAATTTATTTATATTTCTATCCAGGGTGCATATAAAGTTGTTTTTGAAATCAACTTGGTTTCAAATTGATTAAGGTCATAATTCGACTACAAATATAAAATTTGAACCAAGCTTTTCTCCAATGTTTTAACATCTTTATACGAGAAATACTACTACTGTCTATAATGAGTGGACATGCTAATTCTTGATTTTTGTTGCTCCTAACCTTTAATTTGTTTCATATACTAATTTCACATCTGCCATACATATATAAAAATAATCAATTGCCATACACATGTATTAATGATCTGAATAACATTTCGTGCAATTAAATAGAATTTATGCTTTTATGATGACACTTTTCTACCATATTATCTTTATATTTTCAAATTTAGGTTCCATTTGGATCTACTGCTATCTTTATATTTTAATCTCATGTTTAATTATTCACTTATTTGTTCAATTTTTTCTTGCTTTTTTTTTTTAATGCAGAGTGATGGCTATTCATTTGCACAACATTAAAAAATATGTTTTCTACCCTTTAATCCGAGCTCGGGTATGTCGTGTTTGGGTTCCAAAACAAAATAGACAAGCAACAAACTTCAATTGTCTGTTTGTTGATCGTGAGGTATGCAACATATCTATTAATATGACGTTTATTATTGTTTTGTTCAAATTCTTGCCTCTGCTTGCATGCTTCTTCTTTTTTCAGCCACTTCTTTTAGGACCAATCGAGGTATCAAACTGTTCTAAAATAGAAATATAGTCAATCCCCTAAGCATCCTCATGTTCAAATACATACATAATCTACTACCAAGTTTGGTCCCTTTTTTTTATTTCCCACACAAATACTTTTATTATTTCTATAGTCTTTTCAAACTTAGTAGACTAACCATACCTATGTGCACATGCTAAAAATAATTCATTCATTAACAATAATAGTTTAAAATTCTTATGGGACCACAATCATGCAGCTAAGCTATTAAACTAAATTTACAGATAGAACATGGTGCAATACGAAAAACCTCCATTTTTTTCTAATATTATAGCAAAAAACAACTACCCTTTGTTGTCTGCATTAACAAAACAAATTCTTAATAATAACATATGCATACATGAGTGATAAAAAATGATTTTATCAATCAGACCTCAAAACCAGAGGCCATAATTTTACCATGCTCAAGATTATTTTCTCTCCTCATCCATCATTCTACATATTTTAACCTTAACATTATGCATTGGCACCAATTATTTGCCTTTTTTTAATAAACAAGGGTGGTGCAATACAAGGATCAGCCAAATCTAGAGATGCTGCACATTTTTCTTCAATCATTACTGAAGGTGGATATTATGAAGTCAAAAACTTCTACACCTTTGAAAATCGGTACATGAATGCTGTTGTTGGCCATGAAGCTGTTGTTGATCTTAAGTTTGACACCAAAGTCACTCACCTCAATTCTCTCCCACTTTCAATTCCACGATATTACTTTAATTTCACGGATTTTGCACATGTCCTTAACAAAGAAAAAGGATCAAGACTTCTCACAGGTATTCTTCATTCTTACCCTTATGTACCAAACTGTATCATGCGTTGTTTTTTCATTACACTAACATGATTATTCAATTATTTATATAGATGTTCTTGGTAGGCTGAAAGCAATACAACAAATTGAAAAGATTTTGGTTCGGGGGCAAAAACTTGAAGACAAAAGGGAGTTCATCCTTGAAAATATACGGTTAATGATAAATTCAAATTATTTATTATATTGAATTCCTCCTAGCATTAGTCTAATATACTTTTATTTTGTTTAGAGGCGAGGATCTTCGTATTACTTTTTGGGGTGACATTGCTCGAAGCTTTGACGACGCTTCTTTGGCAGAATAAGATTCTCCAGTTATCGTTGCTTTTGCTGGTTTTCGTGTCTTTGAATTTAGAGGTATCCTTGGTTCTATGATCAAGCCTACCAACATTCAATGTTATTAGCTTTTCAGTTCAAATTTAATAACCTCTTCACATTAAATATACACCGATATATATGTGGTTGTTACATTTTTTATAGGATCTGCAAATCTAATTGGCACCGCAGCTTTACTTTGGTATTTTAACCCGGACATACCAGAGTTATTAGCATACAAACATTAGTAAATTTCTATATTCTTCGAACCTTTTGCATTCGTTCAAATCCAATTTATGTATTAATGTTTAAATTAATTCTCAACACCTTTTTCTTTATCTTTACGTAGCTATGCTCAAATGCCTGTTGACTTACACCAGCTGCCTCCATCATCAGGAGCTGTTCTATCATTAGAAACTCAAATAAATGAAAATAGGAGAACAATAAGAGAGATCCTCTGTATGGACTCATTCGAGCACAAGGTATCTATTATGTTATTTTTTAAATATTACTTATTGCAATGCAGTTATCAATCAAACATGACGTAACTCCTCTCATGTCGTGATGCCCAAGTCCAGCGATTGTCTAATAGAGATAGATTGCCAAATATAGTATCTAAGATCAAGAGTCATGGAATAGAAGTTCAAGGTGTATAATTTTATATCTAATGGCTGCTTTTAGACCCCTTTTATATACGTAGTAAACGAGTCTTCCCACTCAGCTCATCCACTTGACTTGCTCTGCTCCCATCCACTGATGTAAAGATTGGGCGTGGGAGAGGTGAATTTGACGAAAGAACATTTCCATGCAATCCTCTTCTGAGGTAAAAAACTCACACTGCTACCGATCCAGAAAAAGCTAGGTCTGCTATCCAAGCTTCTTCTTCCGGTCCACTGGCACTCTTTCTTTGATAAATAAAAAACTAGCTCCGACTCCTCTTCTTCCTATTGAGTTGGGTGATTGAACTCCGAAATCATTGAATCAGTCAGTTCCTTCGTTCCCCGCCGTTTTCTTTTATACCTTTCCTTTCTCTTTTTGGCATTAGCCCTCCTACCTAAATAGATAGACCATTTGTAGAACAAATCTCTCCATAGCTTTCTTCTTGCCCACCTTTTTTTTTCTTTTTGAAAAAGAAAAGATCTCAGCTTGTATTGTACACCATAAATTGATTTTTCATAGTCTCAACTGGTCGAAAGTGGAGTTTTGCTGGGCATTTGAAATTTTAATTTCTATTCATTTGATTTCCTAATATTCCAGCTAAATATATTATTATGATTACACTATTGTTGGCAATCACCAACGCTGCATAGCCTTTATTTTTATGAAAAAAAATTGTATGACTTTCTGCTTTAATTGACACCTATAGAATGAAAGATTTACATGTAAAGCTTTCATAGTTGATTATGATCTCTTCAAGGGATGGTGGTGTCAGAGCTGTCCAGATTGCAACAAGCCACTCTCTGGACTCCCTAATAATTTACGATGCATGGAGCATGACTATCCAACCTCTGCACCAGTCCCATAGTTCAAATAACATGCATACCAAAACATCCTTGAGTTTTCAGCTGAAACATATATTAAACCATCCTTTTATTTCGTTCTTAACTGAAGCTCTTTTTCATATCTTTTAGGTTTAGAGTTAATTGCATCGTCAACGATGGTCAAGTTGTCACGAATTTTCTCCTCTCTAGCAAGACAGCTGAGTATTTTTTCAATGCTTCAGCTCATCATTTGGTGTTCGACAAACAATTCACTGACCCATTTATTGTCCCACCTCAAATGATTGAGAAATTAAAAAAAACAAAAATATTTCAGCTTCGATTTGGAGCATACAAATCTGTTCTCAGCAGATGTGAAATATATGTTTGCAACATCTTCGATGACATACCAACTGAAGCATCTGTTAGCCCAGCTAGCCCCATTAAAGATATTGACACAACAGCCTCAATAACCTCTGCTGTTGGTTGGAAGTTCCAGGACTTTCACCCCTCCAACACCAAACCTTGCAGATCCCTTGAATGTAGATCAATCTAAAATTCAGACTCCAGCTTCACAGGAGCACGCCTCTCCATAAAAAGACACGTTCCATGACAGGTGCTATCGCCAGTCAAAAAGAGCACTAACCTTCAATGATGCTGAGCCACACGACAGGTTTGTTTTGCCTCCCCACACATAACAAATAATTCATGTATTCTACCAGCAATTTATGATCCTGCACGATGGTGCTTCGACCATCATAAAGTTTGATTTGTTATTTCCCAGTGCAAACATGACACACCAGCCGAAGCCATTATCTCATTTCCTTGATATTTAGCAATTATTCCTTGGCTGATCTACAACTTTATAAATAGTCTTCCCTTTCATTCTTAATATCTTATTTAGCATGCAAATATCATCCTGTGGAATCCTTTTTCGACTATATCATTATTTTTATTCTTATTTTTTGATTTCAAGATATTGACCTCCCAGACACCACTATCTCATAATTGCTCTACATTCATTCCTATGAAAATTATTACTTGATTGTTCTACTAATAAATAAATTGTTTTGTCTTTCATTCATATTGTTTACATTTGCCATTCCTTAAGTACTTCCTTTCAATATATGATTCAGCACCCAGCTTCCCCACCCAAAACCCTTGAATGCATACTCATCAAAGGAACATCTCTACAAAGATGATGACAATCCTGCACCCCAACTTGCAAAGAAGCAACACCTCTCCATTTCATCACCTGAAAAGGTAAACGTCTACTTCTAATTACTTTCCCTTCTTTATGAACTCACATGCTCAGCAATAATTACATCTTCATTTCTCATTACTGATTTATCTTTAAAAACATTTAATATTTATTGCTTTATAAAATTATAACTTACAGTTACACTTATTTTTTCTAATAGGAAACCAATTAACGTTGAGTTAATCAATGCTTGCTTTTCCAACATCACAACCTGATTGGGCATCTTCATCATCTGCGTTGTTAATACAGTTTACCGCTCATTGACGTCCAATTCTCTATCTATATGTATAAAGCATAAAATATTTACCTCTCGCTGCTTTTGTTATGCTTGAATTTAACTATCTGAACTTAACTTTTGCAACTAACTTTATGAATGTGCTATCTATTCCTATATAACATGTGCAAAAAAAAATATTACAGATTTTAACACCCGCAGCATCGCGCGGGTATTAAGGCAGTATACTATATAAATCGTAATTTTTATATATATAAAAAAAATTACAATCATTTCTTTGAGAAGCTATCATTAGGTTCCATTAAAGTAATGTCTTGGATATTTTATTGGCATCCATTATTGTTACTCTGTTTTTTAGGTTAGATAGGAGTAGCCTCAATGTTCTTTATTAGAGATATCAACAGTAAAATTAATAAGAGGGAGTAAAAAAACCAAAAAACTGATTAAACAAAAAAAACTAAAAAAAATAATGAAAAAAACCAAATTGTGAAAAAAAACTTATTAAACCAATTAGAATTTTAAAAAAATTGACCGGTTCAATTCAGGTTTGGTTTTATAAGCCTGAAACCGGAAAAACTGAACCAAACCCAAACCAGAAAAAATCGAGCCAAACCGGTTTGAACCAGTTTTTTTCTCCTAAAATAATCAACTGAACTGAAACCGATCAGTTTAAACTAGTTTTGATTATTATTATTTTTTTATAAAAACCAAACAAAACAAAAAATAATAATATCTAAAATTAATTAATGCATGGATAGCTATTAATGTTAAATCAAGATGGCCTGTAGTTGTAAATAGCTTTTTCAAGTAGTTCCACAATCTAAGATGCCACTAATGAGCCTTATTGCCAAAGGAAAATAAAATATATAATCAGTTTTTTTGGATAGCATTGAAGCGAACCTTCAATTAGTTGACTTGCCTAGTCTAGTATTAAGGATATGAATACTAATATTAATTTGTGGATATGAACTTTATAACGTAATATATATTTTTAATATTAAATTAAATAAATTAATAGTAATAAATATTATGAATTATTTATAAACTTATATTATTTGAGGGTATAAAATTAATTATGATAGAAATTTTATCATGAAGAGAGATATGTTTTGAACCTCGTATAAGACCATCAAATAGAAATATGATGTAAAAAAATGATTAATCAACAATACAGTTTATTCTAGGCAAGGTGCATTGAGGGTAGGGGTGAGCAAAAAAACCTATAAACCTATTAAACCGAGAAAACCGAAAAAAAAATAACCGAAAAAACTGAACCGAAAAAAAACCGAATTAACCGATTAAAAAACCACAAAAAAATTCCGGTTCGGTTCGGTTTTGGTTTTCAAAGTTTGAAACCGATTGAACCGAACCGAACCGGTTCTACCAAACCAGCACTTAAAAAAAAACACCTATAAATAGGATGCTTTTTCTAACCCTAAACCTAAAGTTTAATTTTGCTCTCTTCATTCTCTAGCCGCCCCTCCCCTTCTTCTCTATGCATTTCTCATTCTCTCCCCTCCCTCTCTTTGCGTCTCTCCCCTCCCTCTCCCTTTCTCTATGCATCTCTCCATCCCTTTCTCTTTGCGTCTCTCCTCTTTGATTGGAGAAGGAGACTGAGTTGGTGCAACAAAGTTGGATCGGTCACCATTAAAAGCGATGTTAGGGTTTTTTCTTCGTAGGTGTGTGGCGGCGACTCCAAAACAAAGTGAAGGGAAGATTGGAGAGGAAAAAAGGGGGATTTTTTTAACTAGCATGGAAGGGTTTGGCCCTTCCTCTTTAATTTGTTTCCTCTTGTTCAAATAATATTGTTCTGATGATTTTACATTTTAATAACAGATCTTTTGATTTTTTCTTTGTTTTTTTTCCTCCAGTCAAATAACTTATGTTCTTTCCTTTTGTTTTGTGTATCTTTTTGCAAGGTTTAATTCTTGGGCAAAGATCTAACAAAAAGAAAATCGGGATTGAATTTTCTGGAGATCATGCATGCCCAAAAGTGTCATACTTGTTGAGAAAACCAAGATTTCTTAGAAAATAAACACAGAAAGCACAGATCTGTGAAATTAGAAATAAAACAAAAATAAAATCCTTGAAAAAATTTGATTAGTGAAAAAAACAAGAAATAATTTTCGGTTGAAATTGGTTTGGAAGGGAAAAAACCGAACCGAACCTGGTCGGTTCAAACCGGTTTTCGGTTCGGTTCGGTTCAAAAAATTGAAAAAAAATTATTTCAGTTTGATTGTTTATTTTGGCTCAAAATCGGACCGGACTGAACCGAAAATGCTCACCTCTAATTGAGGGTAATGTATATTTTCATTGCACAACTAGTTTCTTTATTAAAACTCTCATAAATTATTAAGTTTCATAATGACAATGATATCAGATGACGATTCTTTTAAAATTATAATTGAATGATTAATTACAAAATCATTTTATTCGGGAAGAAAACCCACCATTCGACACTTTGCACGCTATGACACCCTTGTTCTTGTAGTTATTTATGGGTGTAATCATAACCTTATAAAACACAAATAAAAGAAATTATGAAGCCCAAATTTCAACCAATTCAATGTTAAAGGATGAAATAAAAAACCAGTTAAAAAAAAAATTTAAATGACACAAACCAACTTTGGTTATTCTGTTAAACTCGTGATATAGGTTATGAGATTGTGATAACTTCATAGAAAACAAATAAAAAAAGATAAGAAACCTACTTCTAATATATTTAATAATGAGTGTTTAAACTGAGAAAAAAAAATGAAATCCATAAGAATATATAACCCAATTAAAAAAATTACGAGACACAATTACCAAAATAACTTAATATTAAAGGATAAAATTGAAAACAAAAACTAAATAAAAAACAGTCAAAATCAATTAGAAAAAGATATAAAAAAACTTCTAAAGCCAACTCAATTTAACCTATTAAATCTACGGTTTGAATTATAAGATTGAGATAAATTCATAAAAATTAAATTGAAAAACTATAAAGCTTTATTTCCAACATATCTAATATCAAAAAGTTAAAAAAAGAAAAAAACCAAAATTCATGAAATTAATATATAACCCAACAAAAAAAAATTGAGTTGTTCGAGAGTAAAATTAAGAATAAAAAACTAAATAAAAAAACACAACACTATTTAAATAAATAGTATTTTATAGGTGTAGATAAAATTATTTAGGCACATGTGTTTTGTTAATTAATTAATTAATAAAAAGGGAAAACCTTAGTACAACTTACAATAAGCTAATGAATTTAATGAAACGAGAATTACTTAAAACAATAACTAAAAGTCTATATATATTCACATTAGTTTGTATGCTAGCGTTATGTTGTTGGTGCCCATAATATTTTTAAATGTAAAAAGAAAATATTCATGTTTTTGAGAATTATTTAGTATTGGTAATAAATCCAAAAATATAGTCATTTTGAAAAAAAAATCAAAAAAAATTATTTTATTAATATATTTTTTATTTATCTTAACAAATACAAGGTTTTTTTTTCACTAGAATCATTGTTTCCATTAAAAACAAACATTAAATGATTGTTAAAGTAAGCTAACAAAAAAATATCAAAATAATATTGTAATTGAAAGCTAAAAGAAATAAATGGGATAAAATCATATTCAAATCTAATTAGAAATTTTAAGAATAAAAAAATAATTTAAATTGATTTTTGATGAATAATTTATTATAAATATTATTATTTTCATATTAGATACATAATAATTATTAAAATTCAAATAAAAATATATAATAATTTTAAAAAATCATGTCAAAACACTAATGTGCCTAACAAAACAAAATAATAATAGCTAATTTTTGTTTTTTTTTTATTATTATTAATGTGGGTATTCAGATCAGTATACACGTATCTTAACTAATCTCATTAACCTTAAAGTTAATGATCATTTAAATTTCTAGTAATCTTAAAGTTTATAGAACTTAAACTAATAATTTTTAATAAATAAATCTAGAATTTAATCAGTTAAGTTATTCCCTCTTAATATTAATAGCTATATTTTGTTGAAACTAACAATGCTGGCCAACCGTACAAATAATAGTAGCCATCATCAATCAAGCTATGAGTAAAGCTAAGTAGTAATTATGTCTTCAGTAAAGTTTAAAGTTGTTCATGCATTGAAATATACTTTTGAAGCTCAGAAATTATTGTGGATGTTGGCGGTGAAATTGAAAGACGGAAGATAAAAGGGAAAAAACAAAAAACAAAAAGAAACAAATTAAACCTTCGACATTAAATATCACCATGAACATGTGTGGGTGAAGAAATGAGAGAGGAGGGCAGTAGTGGAAGTCGTCTTACATAGGATCCCCGACCATGAAGTTTCGGCCATTAGCCCAGGTGATGCATGCCTGAGCCGCCACCACCTTGCCGTGGAATGGACTAACCCATGCCGTCTCCCACATTTGTGCCAAAGTGCATTGCAACAATACCACCAAAGCAAAACCAAATGTTACCTAAAAAAACTATGCAATCTCTCTCTAAACCCCCAAAATCAAGCATGTCCCTCGCTATATATATCCCAGCAAGTGTATTTTGCGTTTTGCTATGTGAATGTTATGCTCACACAAGATCTAGTGAGCGTTATGCTTATATAGAGAAAGGGTATCAAGCACCGTTGCTTATGCGGCACCAGCTTTTAACCAAAGATGTCAGCCTTCTTTCTTAGCATGGCATGTACAAGCAGTTTTCAGCAACGGAATCGGCCAATGCCAAGACACTTTTCGTTTTATTTGGGTGTTCAAACCGGCTTGTGTACATTTCGATTAGTCTCACGGGCCTTGAAAATAACAACTATATAAACCTCAAGTGACCATCATATTAACAACCACGGGTTTAAAATCACATGAGAATCAAACCAAGAAAAGGGTTACTAGATACCCAAGGCAAGGTGGGACTGTTCTAAGATTCTCTTTCCAACAATAGTGACTAAGCTCTAGCCAGTAAATTAAGTTTTTCATGCATAGATGCGTGCGTGTGTTCTCTTCACTTAGAGTTTTAATTTTAGCATCTCCACAATAAAATTTATCAAACTTCTCTAAATAAATCATATCAATAGAAAAAATAAGTTCTTAAAATCACGAAAATTTAATCTCGAATGATATATAATTAATTTGGTTTAAAGATGTCGCTTAAAAAAAGCAAAGTGTAAATAACAACTGTGTGCCTACACATCTGCCTGCAAAACCTACTGTAGCATTTTAATTAATTGTAGATAAAGTTTAAATGAATTAAAACGACATCTGATATCCATATTATAGCTGTTGTAGTAAATAGATCGGATATTATATTGATAGATTATTGAATATCATCCAGACACATGTTCTTGGGGAGATTTTGTCTCTACAGAAGGTAGAATAGCATATAGCATAATTGCTCACTAACCCGGCCTCCATCATATAAACTACCAGCAACAGATGCAATGCAATAGCCTGAACAATTGATTGCCTTTTATTTTATTTTCAGTCTCATCTGTGTTTCAAAGACAGATGTTTGCATTTTTCTGTCTAACTCTATATAGATATGTGTGGAATGCTCCATACATCTAACGCTTTTGGCCTTACAACAAGCAAATTTATTATTCAGCCGCAAGAACTTTCTTCAACTCCTTTTTGTTTACCTAAATTGACAAGAAAAGGTGGTAATCAGATGTGCGAAAAAACTCACTTGTGTGGGGAAGCATATGGGCAAAATGTCTAGAAACAGTATGAAAGAAATGCACCTTTCCCATAGCATTACGAGGCAGTGACTCCCACAGAAACAGTCGAGTAGGTAGCTGGAAAAATACAAGAGAAAATGTTAGTTATGAGTTGGGAAAGGTCAAGTATTGTTTTCAGCATTTGATGAATTATATAAAGAGCTACATGGATATATGAACTCATCAAGAACAAGTTCTTCTTGATGCACAACCATGAGAGAGCAACAACAGTAAAACTAAGATAACTGGAAACCTGAAAAGAATATTGATATTGAACAACCTGGATTTCACGAGGAAAAAGAAGAAAAAAGATTGTTTGGAAAATCTAAAGCTTTAATAGAAAGGATAAAAGAGCACTGGCTGTGTTTGTCCAGCATATGCTGAGAACAGCATTGAAGCTTACAGCTTTTGACATATCAGAATAGGTTAATGAAGCTCTTCTAAACTAAGCTTCTGGTCAGGCTTCGTGTCATGGAAGATAATAAGCGCTTGGTAGTGACTTCAAGCGAGCCCAATGATGCATAAATAAGCTCTCTTAAGCTTTATTGAGGTTCCAAATGCAGCCTTACTGACCACCAGTTAAATAATTCAAGCTTGAAAACTAGTGAGATTTCAGTTTTTCATCATTCCAAATAAAGACCCACATATTGCGGCCATGACCAAAGAGAGAATTTCTCCAACAAATTGAAACTCCAAATATTTCCTTAGAAATGTGAGAAATGAAAATCTGTTGCAATACCTTGTATGGTGCAAGTTTGTCTTTAGCCCACTCGCGTAGTTCTTCCAAGCTTATAGCAGGTTTTGATGACTCCTCTTGTTTTCTCTTTGTTGCTTCCTCTGGCACAATTATAGCACACACAGCATCTCCATAGGTTTTGTCAGGCAAACCCAAAACGCAACATTCTGCAACAACTGGGTGCTGTATAACATAAGGAATTTGTGGTTACAAAATTTCCCCCTTCTTAGAACATATTGTATATTTCTTCTCTATGCATAAAACAATTGAGAGACAGAATGATCTACAGTAGTCTGTTTATGACCGAAGAATCAAAATGGAGGATGAAAACTAATTACCTCCAAAAGTGCCGATTCAATTTCTAATGCAGATAATTTGTATCCCCCAACTTTCATGATATCTGCACTTGTACCTGTATGAAACATTAAAATCCTTATGAGCTTCAATTGAAAGGACAGGAGCAGCAGAAGTCTTTCCTATATTCTAAGCCATTTTGGTGCAAACTCGTTTTTCAATGTTTATGGCACAATCAACAAAATAGCAGCTTCCTCAATGAGATCAGGGAGTAACTAACAAAACAAATGATACATAGACAAATATTGCTGAGAACACTCCAATTTGACAATCCCTCCCAAAACCATCGGCAGTGGAGACAGTAATGCTAAAGTTTATATTAGCAAGAGGGAAGAAAGAACTGTTGCACACACTCTTAAAATTGCATGCTACTCTTCTAATACATGTTTGAGGGCAGCACATGACCTTTCAAAACCATTAACAGGGAGATCATTGTCTTAGAGTTGTCTAGAAGCAAATATTGATTGGTAAACGAAGGATGTGGAGAAGATGAAGCTCTAGAGAAGAACTACATGAAATTCAACAGCAGAAGCTGGCGTCTTCGCTATAGAACTATAACATATATCCACACATGTATGTGGGAAGGGGCACTATAACTTGTTAATATAATAGTTTGGAGATGCAATTAGTAATATATCTGGTATTAGTGGATTGCCAACATAGAAATCAACAGTTAGTTAATCATAAATTTTATGGCCATGTTCAATGGATTGAAGGACAACTTAGAATGAGAAGAAAGAAACGGAACCGAACCCTGTAATTTATCTACAGCTGAAAAGCATATCCAAATTGGCTGGGGACAAAATAAAGAAAATTGAAGACCAGCCATTCTAATTAGATAGGAACCAAGCACCATACCAAATAATGACCATGTTAGGCATTGCATATTGTAAGAACAGTCAAACTGTGCCATGTACAATATGGAGCATTAAAAGGGGATAAAAGTGTTCATCTTGTGCAAATAAAGGAAAAAGAAGAGGAAAAGGAAAACATTGGGAAGCATCAATGTATAAAGGAATTTAAATCTCCTTACGTCCCAAAATGACGTAGTAACCATCTTCATCTATTTTCCCAGCATCCCCAGTCCTGAAGAAGCCATCATCAGTAAATGAATCCTCAGTTACCTGCAGGATAATCACAAATTAGCAAACTAGTTGGTTAAAATTTAATTACAACTCCATTCCTCTAAATGTTCAATTTTTATCACTCATTAAATGGACCATAGACACTAACATAGCATAAAACTCCAATAATCATCACATGCACTATAAAGTAATACCATAAGAAAAAGTTTAAAAAAAATGAGTGTTTCTTGTAAAAGATATTCCTGCCCAAAACATTCAAAGAAATGGAATTGAACATGAAGAGCCTAATCTAGTTATCTAAGCCAGTTTATAAGCAGTCAAATGATGTAAATCAACATCATAAATTGAACGCAAGCAGGACTAATTATATGGCTTGCATCTGTGAAATTAGGATCACATTTATACAGACAAAATATTTAGTGCCACATCTACAATCATGGAAACAGGAATTCATTTATGAGTGTTGAACATTTCTTTGATATAGTTGAACTCTGAAATGAAGCTAATGAAACTCTAGGATTCAGGAAACAATGTGAGCTTGACTTGGTCAAGGCTTCTGCAGAACGACTAAATGAAGCTTGGACAGTTGAATTCTTAAATGCCATACAAAATCTCTACATCTGCAAGGAGACAAGTAATTCAACATGAAATAATTTCTATCAGCTATGTTTTTTCAATTCCATATTCAGAGAAGATACAACATCTTTATTGATTAGAAAGGTAGACAAATAAGTATACGGAACTTCACATTGCAGACATCTTTGAAAATATAAAACAGGTTTAGCTATAATACTAGCATAACTCGTCCATATTGTCCTGAATAGAAAAATATGTTGAAAAAAGAAAACAAAATTGGGGATAGCCACTAAGGGAAGAATAATATGAAAAGAAGACAGGCAGCACCTGAGGAAGTTTCCAATATTCCTTAAACATGGAAGGACTTCTTATGCAGAGCTCACCCACGCCTGTTGTATCATTTTCATTCTGATCTTCAGCAATTTTGACCTAACAAAAGTACAAAAGAAGATGTTGCTGAGGAAAAGAACTGTGAAGGATATGAAAAAAAACCATTTCTTAGCATACAAACCTGCACCCCAGGAAATGGTTTACCCACAGTCCCTGCCTTCCGCACACCTCTTAAGGGATTTGATATTGCCATGACAAACTAAGACAACAAAAACACTACCACAAATGAGAATATTGTAAAACTAATATGCTGTGCACTTTGTAATAATAAACAGACCACTTACCTCAGTCATGCCATATCTTTCCAAAAGGCGATGACCAGTGATGGCTTCCCATTCTTGCATGACAGGAAGCGGGAGAGCAGAGGAGCCAGACATCTGGAAAAAAGGCATTAAGGATTTTATCTTGTGATCATAGTTTTGTTTTGATAAACAAAAACTAACGGGATTGGCAGGAACAGTTGTACATTTAGAGAATCCAACAATCTAAAATGCTAAAAAACAAGTAGTCAGGTAAATTCCAGTCAAGATCAATTAACCAAGGGTCTACTCTCCAGCAACTCATTCCTGTGCATTTTAAATGAAAATAAGAAACACTAGATTTTCCAGGGTACTTACCATCAGCCGCAACTGTCTTGCAGCAGAGGCAGAAGCTGCCTGTTGATCTGAGTCCATTGCTCCATAACCTTGAATCAGTCGAGAGTATATTGTTGGAACCTACATGTTACAAATTCACAAGTTTGTAATAAAACCTTACCGGAATTTCACGTGTACAATTGTAGTAATCCTAAATTGCATACATAAATACATACATGCCCAGTAGGAGAAAATCAACTGAACTATTGACTAATTTTATTAAGTTTTTCTTTTCCTTAGCCCAGGAGACAGGAAAAAAAACTAATTTAGTTTTTTTCTTTGCATCTCTAAGATGACTAGTTCCATGTTATAAGCATAAGCCAAATAATATGCCTCCTCACTAATAATGACATCAACGCCCAAAATTTACTTAAAAGCAGCACAGAGACGACCTTAGCCAATCTGCTACCAAATAACAATTTTGCAGGCCAGGAAATTAAAGAATATAAAACCAAATGACCAGTTGTGAGTACAGAAACTAGCAACCATGATCTAAGACAGTGCACCATGTTCACTATTCAGTAAAAGCATGCAAGATTAAATAAATAAATAAAACAGAAATTGTTCAGTAAGTTAAAAAAAAGGGTCTAATATATGCATGCTTAATGCAAACAGGAAACTTACCCCAGTGAACACCGTTATAGCATCATCAGCCTTACTCCCATTAGGAGGATAAGATTCACACCATCTTTGCCAGATTCCCCTCACACTAAATTTTGGCATAAACTCAACCTTCAACAACATGATTAGATATATTACAACAAAACCAATATTACCAAATGTACTATGATGGTTCAAAAGCAATATGTATGTGCATTGTACAAGAACAAAAAAGTAAAATAAAAAATTACCGTGGAGCCTGCATAGATAGGGGCAAATAGAGAATTGAAAAATCCATGAACATGTAAATTATAAGTTAAGGATCAATTTCAAGTAAAATATTCATATCAACTATAGAAGAAAATAATAGCATTAGCAAGAAGCAATGCTCAAACCATATCAATTGGAAAGCGAAATAGCAAACTAGATAACTGCAATTTGATGGATATGATGTAGCGGTAAACAATTGAGAAATTGATCAGTGGATGAGTATTCCCAAGCTTCTGCCAAAGTTTGAACCTGCAATTGAGCCAAAATTGCACAAAGTCAGCACCAAAATCAAACATTAAATAAGAGCTAAACTGAACTTAAGAAGGAAAATACTATGCAATTTACATGTATTATCATCATTATGACGTATCAGCTCTCACACATACTAATCCTCGAAGTATCACATAATACTACAACTTTTTGGTTAGCAATAACAATATCTCTAGAATGTCTGTCGACAATCCATCTTAAGAAATTCACAAGACATCAAGTATTCTTCTACAGCTCAACGTTGACAACTGACATCATTAACTTGTAATTTGCACATACACCATATCTATGATATGAGAACATGATGTGGGGCTGCAAAATTGAATTTATAGGACTACATATTTTAGAAACACATATAGAGTTTAATTTCAGTATTTTAGCTTTCTTATGAAATTAGGACTATCTATAAGGTTTTCCTGCTATTATTGGGATTTCTTATTTTTATTTTGTTTGGTGTCTATAAATATGCACACTAACTAGACATTCACTTTTAACGTTAAATATTGATAATCAAGATAAATTGAGTTTTCTCTCAGTGAATTGGTTCTCTTGATTTGTGTTATTGTTGGTGGTTCTACACCGGTCTACTTCACAATCATAAAGGAGAAGCGATATCTGATAATGTTCAAGATCAGGGGTACTATTTCAGGATAGGATGCCCAAAATCAAGAGGCATGGGACATGTACATGCCTGTGCAGTGATGCTTTTGTGTGTGTGAACTGCGCCTTTAGGTTTCCCTGTAGTTCCACTTGTGTAGATAATTAATGCTGGATCATCACCTATATCAATGAAGAGCACTGAGTTCATTGGAAAAATAATCTGGCAACTACATGCAATGCTACCTCTAAAGCAAATCAGTGAACCATCCAATCTTAATTAAGTTCTCAAAATTTCTCAAGAAAAGAAGAAGAATAATAACCTTTTTCTAAAGCTATTTCTTCAACTTGTGAATGATCATGTAAACTTTCATGTGAAGAAATTCTGTGAATAGACGGAATGAGAGAGAATTGAGCAGCACATTTAGCAGCAACATTTTGCATCAACTCCTGATGATCTTCAGTGCTAAGTACCATAGATATCTCCTATAAACCAAATATAAATAAGAGATCCATGAGAATTGGTGCACAGAAAAAATAAAGATGTTATTGAACATCATGCAGGAGAGCATGAAGCAAAAACTATTTCAGCACACTGTTTTATACCCGCAAGTGCCACCAATTCCACCGTTGTTGTACGGCATTATGGAACTTACAGAGAAAAGCCCATTCATGACCGAAGTCATGACATCTTTTTAAGGGGAAGAAATCAAAAGGATGAACTGTATAAAAACTGCACCAATGTATTGTTTGAAGGATAAGCACACAATAAGATTTTGAACAGAAGTAACACATAGGGAGCTGAATACAGATTTAATGTAATTCATAACGAAAATTCTGATGTGTCAAATAGTCATCTAAAAGTTGAAATATCAAAATGAAGTCCAAAGGGAGCTGGATACAGATTTAATGTAATTCACAGCGAAAATTCTGATTTTTCAAATGGACATCTAAAAGTTGAAATATCAAAATCAAGTCCAACTTAGAAAGAACACTGCTGATCTTAAGACAATAAAGTAACTTCACAAAAAATGAGAAGAGAAACTGAAATAGAGAATTCAATTCAGGGGCATACAGCATCATTCATCACATGTAAGAGCTCAGTCTCTGGGTAGCTGAGTGCTAGTGGAACTGCAACACCTCCACTAAACCAAGTTGCTAGTATCCCAGCAACAAACTCTGCTGAAGGTTTAGCCACGATTCCGATTCGAGCTCCACCAAGATGTTTACATCCTCCAACACCATCAACCTACAGAACAGATTTTCATGTTTCAGGTCTCCGATGTCTGAATATACAATACACAACTTTAACCAAGTGACGGAGATAGAAAGATGCATGCAGCAGGAGTACCAGCATTATAAACTTTCAATATCATTACACACAACCTCGTAGCCAAAATTGTTGCACCAATTTAAGAAAAACATTTCGTTCATTGATCCCATTTCAGAAAGCCTCAAATTCAAACCATAGATCACAAACTCACAGAATACGCTGTTTCCTGTACAAAGTTTTTTAGTTTTTTCCAAAAAAGGTAAATCGAAAGGTTAATATCTACTCACGGTTTTTAAGCCACTGTTACATAACAGGTCGGATATCTCCCACGCCGATGAGATGAGTTGTTTGTAACTGTAACTTTTATGTTCAGCTCTGATAGCAATGCTATCTGCAGCTGCAGTCCCTTGCCTATAAACTTTCTTGACGACCTCCATAAACGTACCGGGATGCGACGCTGCAAGACAAACAGCAACGAAAACGTTACCGTAATTTGAACTTCATCTACCTCGAAATTCAAAATTCATTTCAGTATCATGTAATCACATGCAGGATTCTTGACAGAACATAATTGACGGGCACAATTGATATCCTACATTGATCCATCAAAGCAAAAATCACACCAGTCATCCAACAAAACAAACTAAACAGTATCATGAGCTAGGAGTTTCATCAAACAAAAAGGGGGCAAAAACAAAATAGAAAGAGATACGTACACGAGAAAAAACGAGAAGAAGAAGAGAAGCAAAAGGTGCGATGTGGGAGGGGAGAGAGAGACGAGGGAGAGAGAGGGTGCCGGCATAGACGATGAGTAGAGTAATAAAGAGAGGAAGGGTAGTTGATGATCTTCAAATATTTGGACAGAGCTATAAATGAGACGGCGTACATTTAGGTGATGGAGTGGTTAAAATTAATTTGATGTGTCTGAAAACTACTCTAGTTCTGTTGTTGTAATAACCTTTCTTGGTGTTATGTTCTTTGTGGTCTTCGTTTTGTAGTAGGTCAAATCCTAAGTGTTTTTTTTTTTAAGGCCGCAAGGGTTCGCGTCGGTGGTTGGCGGTGTTCTTGATGCGCTGCCATTACCGTCAGGATTCTTCATTTTAATTCAGTTCTATCGTTTAAGAGTATTTTTTAATCAATTCATGTTAAAATTGATTTTAAAATTTCTCCAACATGTGTCTTTATGAGATTCAATATCATCAGATTTCATTTATTTTTATTTTTTTTGCAAATGAATTATAACAAATGTGATAAAAGACAGGGTGAGATGCATTGTATCCCCTCACATTTTTCAATTCACCATTATAATGCGGTGACTTTTTAGTTCTTCACGTTAAAATTTATTTATTTTTAAATAAGAGATATTTTGTTTTTGTCTTTTCATACATATTTAGATATTATAAATTTATTTAATGATATTCATTCAATATATTTATAACCAACAAAATAACTAAAATACTTTCAAATGTAAAAGAAAAGGGTTTTAGGGAGGGCTATTTCTATATTTGTATTTTTTTCATACACCGTAGAGTTACACGTGTCTTTGAATTCAATAAATTTAATTCATTAGAACTAGAGATATTATGTACTTTGAATGCCATGTGTAGCGGCTCCAAGTGCTTAAAAATGAACTTACATTATCTCATGTTATTTCTTTTTATTTTTTTTATTTGGAGTTGCGGGTGTCGGTCAAATATTATCACTAATATTTCTTCTTTTTTATTTTTTTTTTATCTCGATAAATACAATTCAGCGTCATTATCTAATTTAGTGTCCATTTAAAAATACAGTACACGTGTTTTTAAAAATTATAACTTTTTTTATAAAAAATTATTTTTTATATATTTTAAATTGTTTTTACGTGCTAATCTTAAAAATAATTTTTAAAAAATTAAAAAATATCATTTTAATATATTTGACATAAAAAATTATTTAAAAATAATAACAACTACATTTTCTAACATTCTCTTAACTGGCACAAAAATATATATTAAAGTTTTGAGATTTAGCAGCCATGGGAATCCGTTCGATTCAGATATGTTGAATGTGACATTTATAGCTTACAAATAAAGCACCAGTTTAATGTGATAGGGATCAAGTTTAATCGAATGATAAGGCATCAGCTGGCATGCCATAGTGAATATGACAGAAAATTGTATGCACAATCAAGCTTCCTTCGAAGATATATATTTGGTACCACAAAGCAACCAGTCACGGGGGAAAACACGCATTATCATCAACCGGTCCCAAGTTGATCATCAATCCCTTCACACTTACAACGATAGTTGGATTCTTAAATATCATATACATACAACAAAAATAATAAAATAAAATTATCTAAAAAATTTTAAAATTTTATTAAACAGATTAAGAGTTGTTTAGAAATTTATTACCTGAAAATCTAAAATTCTCTGACTTGAAATAATTATTTAAAGGTTGGGTTATCACATATCACAAGTTGTATAATTATCCGGCCTTCAACGGTAATCTACAAGAACTACCAATAAAAAACATCATAAATCTTTATTTAGGAAAGTAATTGTTATGTCTAGAGTGTTAACTTTTTATTTTGTAATTTATGCAGGAACCTTTTAAAAAATATAAGGCACAACTTTATATTTATAAGGAATTTTAAAAACTCTATAAACGAAAAAATATATAATTTTAGAAATTTAACCAATCAAGTTCCTACTTGATTGTTTTAGGACTAGAATTATAATCTATAAATTAAATATATTCTAGTGCTTAATTTCTAAAATTATTTTCAATCAAGTCACACTTAATTAATTATTACAGTTTAATTTTTAACTAATGATTTTTAAAATATATGACCCATTAGGTTTCTAATATGTTGACCCAAATATAAATTATAATTCTAAATAAATATAATTAAATAAATCAAATAATTTAATTTATTATCAATTCAATAATTGATTAATTTATATTTGAAGATCAAGTGATTATCTAACAACGTGTCATGATTTCTCAAATATTTAAAAAGTTATAAGTGGTTTGACTTAACCTTTCAGTGACTGATTTCTCAGTGTAATTATTATTCATTCATTAATAATATTTTGATTTAGATATTTTAACATTAAATGATATCAAATTTAAAAATCATTTACACAACTGTCACATGAGTCTTTTTATAGACACATGTGATATCTCCATTTAAAATTCTGATATGAGTCAGTTCAGTAAACATGTCTTATGACAAATACTTACATATTAGTTCTAGGTATTTCTGATACCTCATCTTATGACAATAGTTGCTTTTTTCATAACAAAAGGAACATAATATTTGTTAGTCTCTATGACTTTAATGAATTTCTAATATTTAAGAGAACATAGATCAAGAATATTTTAAAAACAATGCTCTGATAAAATAAGAATCTTATAATTATAATAATTTTATAATTTTTTTTGTAAATTATTTTTGTTCCACGAACTTTATCTTTACTTTAGATTCATAAATCAAATATTAGATTTATTAATATAATATTATATGAATATTAAAAATAAATTAAGTCTTTATTTATAATAAATATATATATTTATATAAATTTAATAATATCATATATAACCAGCCAATTAACTGCAATACGTTTTAAACTAGCACTTTTACCCATCAAAGTACCGAGCCAAGTACAAAAGCAACCAGTCAATGGGAAAAACAAGCATTACCATTTACCGGTCCACCTTCTCCACCAAGAGGAAGGAGCAGATCCTCCTGGGAGAGGAGGTGTAAGAATATCCAGCATGGTTTCCTTCTCCTTAAGGTGTGAACATTAGTTTTTTGCTTGTGTTTTTTGAAAGCCCATAATCCTCCAGCAGCACTTGCGACAAAAAGCTATCCAAAACATCATATTATCTCAAGGAAAAAACATTTACTGTTGCTAAATGATGGTACTTCTAAGCTCTTTAACTTACTAGTGAAAGCCTCAAGGCTGCAGCCTGAATATCAAATTTCAAAGCATTGTTAGTTTTCCTAGCTCGAATCCCATTACAGATCAACAAGATAACTGGAGGCTTACATGTTCGTTAACTTCAGGAACCGTAAAATTAGTCGAGATACGCACAAACTAACCCAAAACCCATATTAATAATAATAAAATATAAAAAAAAAAAAACAAGTCACAAATATGATTAGCATGTTGGTTTTGCATGACAATAACAAACAGCAAGACAGACATTGAGACAGGATCAGCATCAAGGAAAGGAATGACCAGACTTTAGCCTGGAAAATGATAGATCAAGTTATGAGCCTAAACAAGAAACTGTTCACTAAATTATCATTGTTTGATAATTCTCAAGAGCTTGTTAATAAATATGGATTGGCGAAAGTTGGGTACCGAATGGCATGCTAAACTTTCTACTCCCAGCTACAATTCCTTGGTTTGAGATTTCTCTACATATAGTGAGCATCCTTTACAGTGATCAACAAAGGCTTGTGTTACTATATACAAACAAACATTAGAATATCTTAAAGCATAAGCTCTTAAGTACACATAAACAATGATTACTTTTGATAAATTAAGAGCTTATGAAGAAGCACATAGTCAACAATCCAAACTTTCCAAGCTTCTGAAGTAAGATAAACATCGATATCCCTCCACACGGTTTTAGAATGATATATCTTAATTGAAGGCTAAATGATCTATCATTAAATCATGGAACATATACAGGATTCAGGGCATTGAATAGGATGTGCAATGAGAAATAAATGGCACCATTTCATAGTAATACAAGGACAACAAGCATTGCCTATGGACAATTTCAAATGGTGATTTATGAGGATTGATAAAAAAAAAAAAAAAAAAAGTTAATAAAATAAATAAAATAAAACAAAACAAGACATGGCAACAAATCAAAATCATTAAAAACCATCTTAAACGTCTCAAAATGTGGTCTGAACTCATACTAGAGCTTCAATTTATACTCCCTACCCCACAGTTCAAAGTTAGAACCAAAACATTGAAACAAAATGTATAAATTTTAAAGCAGCATCAGAACAATGACATTTTAATTGAGACATCGTCCATGATAATGTTTATACCTTCCTAAGGAGAATGACAATATCTGCTTGAGAATCTTCAATGGACTGACTCCCACACTCGATGCACCTAACATTGTGGCTGATATTCCTTGCTTGAGCATCCACCAACTAGACCTTCTTCAACTCCTCGTCTTCTTTGCTATCCATTTTTGTGTAAATATCATCCAACTTGAAACCAGCTAACAAAAATCAAATATATAAATAAAAAAAACCATACTTTTAGAATACTTCATTATGCTCAATTTTCAGTGGGGCGCTTTATCAAACACATAGCATGCATCTCCAAACCCAGAACAAACTACTCAAATTAGCACTCAAGCTTAACAAGCCAGGAAAAAAATAATTAAATTCAATAAAATGGTGTTCTGTATACACAAATATTGTTTGGTTGACCCGACTTTGCAGCTTAACCCCACAAACTAAAGCTTGGATAATGGACTCTAATAGATTCAGCAAAAAAAATTTAAAAAGCTATTTTTTTTACTTAATGATTTGATTAAAAAAATAAATATTCACAAAATTAAGCACCAACCAAATAATTAGATATTCTTTGAGACTACGATCACTTCATATAAAACAAATGAAAATAAATTATAAAGATCAATTTAAAATCAACAAGATATTGAAGCACGAAATATATATATATATATATATATATATATATATATATATATATATATATATATAAAATGACCTAAAAAGATTCAATCGAAAAGAAATGGAAAAAGGATTTCTTTCTTAAAGAAACAATTCAACATTGATATTGAAATCAACTTTGAAACCTCTTAACTTGACTCCCAACCTAACTTATATTTAAAATTAACTCGTCTGAAGGTTGCCTCTCTATGACCAAGTCAACTTAACGGGTCTAAAGACAAACTGAACAATAGGTTAAAGCATGGGTTGAGTTTAAAAAATTTCAAGATGATAATTTTTTTTTAGGAAAGTAATATATTGAATCAACTCAAGCTTCATAACTTAACTCGTCAAACTCGTAACCCGGATCATGGACTTCACAAGGTTTAAAAACATTTGTTTTACTATTTTCTATTAAATGATATGATAATAAAAATAGATGCTGACATTTATATTATGCACAATTTTGCAAGCATTTATTTTCATGACATTTTTTTTAGAGTAAAATAACTTTATAGAAAGAAAAATGAAACAAATTACAATGACCAATTCAAAATCAATAAAATATTAAACAATGAAATTAAAATAAAATCATTTAATCAGAATAAGAGAAAAAAATAGAAGATGGAATTTAAAAAACAAAGAAAAACAAAGACAAAAAACAACATCCATCACTATTTATATGAATATTGAACAAGGTGAGGAAGTCTTCAACTTTTCTAGTATAGTAGTGAACTAGTTTACATGGTTGTGCTACACTACATAGTACACATTCAAATCAATTTTTTTTTAATATAAAAAAAATATTTAGGTCACATGGAACTATTTGGCATTGTTATTAAACTTGTTTCGATGAGTTAACCTTGAAACCTTCTAATATGACTCTTTTCCTAGCTCGGGTTTAAAACTAAACCACGTGAGAATTCCCTCAATGTGACCCAGTCAATTTGATGGATCCTAAGATAACCTAAATGACTAGTAAAAAAGCATAGTTTGGCTTAAAATAAATAAATTAAGATGACCTTTTTTATATTGAGATGATGACATATTGATAGATCTAGGATTCATGGCTTAACTCGCTAAATTCATGATCCAGGTTATGGATTTCACTAGGTTTAATAATTTTGTTTTTTAAACTATTTTTTACTTAATTATACAATAATAAAAATAGTTACTTGTAAAATCATGCACAAACCAAATTTTAGGACATCTATTTTAAGCTGCGATAATTTTATAAAAAAACCAAAACAATTTATGAAAATAAATTCAAAATCAAGCAAATATTGAAGGATGAAATTGAGAAAAGAATGAAAAAAAAAGATAGGGAAATGAAAAAACAAAGGAAATGCATAAAAATATAATTTCTTTTACTATTCATATAAATATTGAAGGAGAGAGTTGACACACCAACTCTTTTAGATATATTAAGTAATTATATAAATTTTTTAAGAAAAGACAAGTAATACTTGCTCTTATAAAAATGTTATGCTCATAGAGAGTTGACCATAATTTAAACATACATTGTCAAAAATAATAAACATTTTATTCTTGATGAAAATTCATCAATATCATAACAAATTTGAAACTTATATTGAAATAAAATAAAATTTTAGTTGAAATTACTAAGATAATATAAAAATAAATCTTGAACAAAAAATTATCTTAAATTAAAAGCCACCATACATACATTAGAGTCATATATATGAAAGGAAAGTGTAATTTTGTTAATGAAAATTTACGTTACAATAAATTTGAAACCAAACTTATGGAATTTAATTAAAATAAAATAAAAGTTTGGATTAATTACAAAAAACCTCATATAGTTTTATCATTTTTTGTTTATTTTACCTCCATACTTTCAAAAATTACAATTTACATCATCGATCAAATAAAAATTTCAAAAAGAATAAAATGATTAAATTATCCTCATATGTGATATATGAGAGAACCAATGAAAATGACATATCATACTCTCTCTCTTATCTCGATTTGTCTAAAAGAAAAACACAATTTCCTTCCCTCCATTTGTCTTTTCTTTTCCTTGTTGATTGAAAACTGAAAAATAAGATCAATGTTTGTTTGATCGATATGTGTTCTCATCTCATATGAAATTCCTCATTCTTCACCTCCTAAACTCAATAAGGTTGGGATCCCTCTTGTCTAAAAACTCAACAATATTTATAATTGTTTTTGAAATAAAACTCTATTTAAAAATAACATACAAAACTCGTGGTCTAGGTTATAAGACCAGGATAAATTAATTAAAAAAAAATTAAAGTTAACTACAATACCAATCTTTTAAAAAAATAATAATGTAAAATCATAAAAGAAAATTAGAAAAATAGATGATGAATTGCATTAAGTTTTTAAACTCGTGACTCGTGTCATTAGATTGGAAGCACCATAAATGACAAAGCTGTGAAACACAATCCCCAACAAATCCAATGTCGAAAGATAAAATCGGAAAGACCAATCCTGAATTGAAAAAAATAATATATGACAAATTATAATTTAAGGAATAAATTGAAAACATAAAAAATTATAACAAGGTCAAGGATGAAAATAAACAATAAAAAAACATAAGGAATGAAATTAAAAAACCAAAAGAAAAGAGGACATACATTTACTTTCTCTTTAATAGAGAGAAAAGAATGAAGAAAAAAAAGAAGAAATGATTGGCAATGACAAACCACCCGGTATCCACCCTAACACACCAAACTAGTGGGAAGAGGACATGGTAAT
Organism: Populus tomentosa; assembly: GCA_018804465.1. Taxonomy (NCBI): domain Eukaryota; kingdom Viridiplantae; phylum Streptophyta; class Magnoliopsida; order Malpighiales; family Salicaceae; genus Populus; species Populus tomentosa. The sequence continues at coordinate 16,021,281 of CM031969.1, read as the reverse complement.
ACTTTCAAAGACACGATGAAATGACAGGTTTGGCCAGCTAATAGCACCATATGCGCCTCCCAAATGGTGTGGATACCACCCACGTGCTAGGATGTAATGAGCACGCTCCAACAACTTTTTCGAGTAAAAAATTAGTTCTTCAACTTAAAAAATACCATAATGCCTTTAATGAGCTTGGAAATTACAAAAAAAATTATGAAAGGATAAAAAAGCCCCAAGATATATGCCTTGTTGTTTGTCTTTTCTAAGATTAAAAGTGTATTTGTTTTTGTATTCTAAGAAGTGAAAAAACAAAAAAGCTCTTGGTCAACAACTCTAATTTCTTTGATCTTAAGGATAAATAAATAATTTTATTGTTTAAAAGTTTTTGAAAAGATGAAATAACCCTTAGTCAATAGTTTTAGATTTTGCTTACTTAAGGGGTAAATATGTCATTTGAATGTGCAAAAAATCTTGAAAAGACTAACATACCCCCGAATGATTTTCGTGACCAATAAGTCAACGAAAAATACCAAATTACCCATCCACCAAGGCTCCCATTTTTTCTGCCCAAGGGCAAAATGGTAATTTCATTATAGCAATCCAAAGTAAACTATGTATAGTGCTGCAAAAAAAAAAAAACTCACGCCTTGCATATTTTATGTTAATGCTACAATTGTTTTCTTCAATTGAGATTTCAAAAAATGGTTTTAATGCATTTTGTGGATAAAAACCAAGGTTATTTCATTACAATATCATGTGTTCTTACTCGATTGAAAAACAAATTATCCGATGTTTTACTTTTAAAAAGTGAATCTTGATACTAGAAACCCTAAAAAATCAAACGTTGGTTGTTCAATCAATAAAAATTAAATTCTCATAAATATTTTAACTATTGTTTAACCTAATTATATATGTTTAATTGGAAACCATGGAAAACCCCTAATCTGAATGTTAGGGTTACTGCTCACAAAAATCTAATTTAAATCTTTGTTTATAATGTTGTTAATTGATTTATTGAACCCTTCCATTAATTTTTTTTTTTTTACCATTGTATAGCCTAATTAGCTAATCGAACATGTTTAATAGGGAACAAATAAAAACCCCAATTGAAATATTGGGGTTATTGTTCACAAAACCTTAAAATTTAAATCATTTGTTTATAACTTGTTTAATTGATTAATTAAACCCCTTCTTTGACTTTCTTTAAAAATTGTATAACCTAATTAGGCATATTTATTTGGTTTCATTGTGTTATACAACATGGTTTCATGATTAACTAAAAACGACCTTTTATATGCCATGATCACTAGAATTGGACCCACAAAGCTGACCTCATAAGCCACATTAAGGATGATGTATTTAGTATATGAATCATAAGTCTCTATTTTGCTCAAAATTGTTTCTGCGCTGTTAATAACAAATGATAAGGACCTGCTCAACACCAAGACTAAACACGTTATTGATCCTTTAGAGATGTCAAGTGGGCCAATTATAAGGGCTATGGAAAAGAAGCTTAAAAAGCATGTAGTGGGCTTGTTCAGCATGTTTAGGACAAGATGGACTTAGAGGAGCAAGTGACACCTATGAAGCTTAAAAAGCAGCCTTTGATTCATCTAATCCAAGTATAAGAAAGGCCCAATTCATGTGCAACATGGGCCTAATGTGTCTGGTCACATGAGAGAGGATTAAAAGTCAACAATTATTCTCTTTTTTGTGTAAGGTAAATCTAACCAAATCATATCCAATATGAGAGAGGATTCTTACCATTCAAAAAAAGACATTTCCTAGTCCATTAAAGTAGTTAAGGGGGCATATTTCTTTCTTAAGCCAAGAAGAATTATCTAATGATTCTCCTAGTTTATAAAGAAAACTAATAAAGTCAACAACTAAGGAGAAAATAATCATTTTTTTTTGTCCAAGTAAAGTAAGGAAACCAAGCTTTACAAGGAAAATCTAGAGGCGACTACAAAGATTTCCAAGTAAAATTGATTCTCTTAGTCTATTTGGAATTTCTAAAGGCGACAACTGAACATTAAGCTACAAAGAAGGATTGTTCAGTCAAGAGGACTATTTAGGATTGGAAATAAAATGGAAAATAAAATCTTTTTATGTTATTTTCTTTGTTATTTATGGAAACATGCTTTAGACCTGTATTTTAATTTATTTTTTCATGTTTTGGGCTTGATTATCAATATTTAGGCTTGTTTAATTAAAGGTTTGGGTCTAATTATAAGTTGACTTATTCAAGTCCACATCTTGGGTATTATAGGGTTTAGCTTAAGTTATTATACATATAAAACAACCTTGTAACCTAAGTTTCAATTTCATGTTTTTGCTTAATAATAATTTAGATTCTTGTATCTCTCTTTATGATTGTGTAAATGTGGAAATCATACTTAAAATTAGTTAGGATCCTCTAGGAATCTTAGACTATATGTCTTAATAAAGAGAATCTGGTATTAACTAACTAGATTATTTAGATTATTTCTTTCTAGTTTAATGTGGGGTTCTTTCCTATTTAGTATTTATTTCTTGTTTTAATAGTCCATAGTTTAACATTTATTCCCTATTTATTATACCAAATACTTCAGTTTATGAAATGAAGATAGAGAACTTCTATCAAAGTCCTTCATGGTATCAGAGCTAGGTTTTAAACCCTAATCTGCTTCTCCAAGTTCTATGACCAAAAACAGCATAGCTACAGCAAGACAAAGCTCTATATCTATGGTGAACTCACAGTAAAAAACAACATCATCTGTAAACAATCTTGAAGACACTGAATGCATATCACACCCTATCATAAAACATAAACTCAATGGGCATAACTATCTTCAATGGTCATCATCAGTAATGATGTTTATTTGTGGAAAGGGTAGAGATGACTATCTCACAGGAGATCTCATTATACCAGAAAAGAATGATCCCAAGTTTCAAACATGAAAGATTGAGAATCATATAGTAATGTCATGGTTGATCAATTCAATGACCAATGAAATGGGATAATATTTTCTCCTATATGGAACAACAAAGGAAATCTAGGATGCAGCAAGAGAAACTTACTCAAGTTCTGAAAATACATTAGAACTATTCAAGATTGAGGCAGTATTACATGATCTACGCCAAGCAAATCTTTCTTTAACCCAATACTTCAACATACTTTGTTGTTATTAGAAACACCTACATATGTTTGAAATCCACACCCAGAAATGCCCTAAAGACATAGCCTTATATAGAAGAAATTTAGAGTAGAAACAAACTTTTAAATTTCTTCTTGGTCTCGACAAAAATTTGAATAAAGTTAGAGGAAGAATAATAGGGATCAAACCTCTTCCAAACCTTAAATAAGTATTCTTGAAAGTTAGGTATGAAGAAAGTAGAAAGAAAGTAATGATGGGACCTCAAAACTCAACTTTAACAATGGAAGGATCTACCTTTGCTGCTCGAGGATATCCAAACAACAACTATGACAGTTGACAGAGAAGGGAAAGGCCCTAGTGTGATCACTACAACAAGCCAAGACATGTTAAAGAAAATTGTTGGAAGATTCATGACAAACCTGTTGATTAGAAGCTATCAAGATCAACAAATGCTAAAGACAGACGTGCCAACAATGTTACCTCAAACGACAGCCAAAACAAGATCACCAATCTACCAACAAAGACAAGTCCTTTCACCAAGGAACAACTTGAGATCTTACAAAAACTCTTCAACCAGAATTCATTATCTCAATTAAGTATGTCAGCCTCTGGTTTTGGATATGGATTGTTAGCATAAAAAAGGTAGCTTCTTAAAAGCCCTTACTATCAATAAGAAATACTTAAGCCCATGGATCATCGACTCTAGAGCATCAGACCATATGACAAGAGATGCCATTATCCTTAATGAATATAATCAATGCACTAATAATTTCATAATCCATATAACTAATGGGTCTTCATCCCAAGTTAAGGGAATAGGGTTAAGCAGAATTTCGAGGGACATGATCCTAAACTCTATTATTCATGTTCCTAATATGGATTATAACCTACTCTCAATTAGAAAATTGATTTGTGACCTGAATTATATTGCTAAATTCTTTTCTAATTTGTGTATATTTTAGGATTTGGATAGAAGGAATAAGATTGACAGTGCTAAGATATGTTAAGGGCTCTATCTCCTCAAAGGTGATATGCCTCTTAGAAGACAAACTCATAATAGAATCTATATACCATTTAACGGCAACCAGTTTTAAATTTTCATGTCAATAAAGATAGTGCTATTATGTTATGGCACTATCATCATAGTCATCCAAATTTCATGTACCTTGAAAAATTGGTTCCATCCTTATTTACCAATAAAAGTTTGCAGTCATTCAAATGTGAAATAAGCCAACTCTCCAAACACATTCATAGTAGCTATCCTATCATTTCATATAAACCATCACATCCATTTGCCATGATTCATAGTGATGTATGAGGCCCCTCATAAGTAAAAAAATATAACTGGAACTCGATGGTTTGTATTTTTTTGTTGATGATCACACTAAATTGACTTGGTTATTCCTTATGAAAGAGAAATCTAAAGTTAGTCAAATTTTTCAAAACTTTCATTCCATGATACAAACACAATTCCACACTAAAATCCAAATCATAAAAACTAATAATGCCAAAGAATATTTCAATTATGGTTTTAACAATTATTGTCTAAATCAAGACATTATCCACATAAGCTCCTGCGTTGACACTCCATAATAAAATAGAGTGATAAAAAGAAAGAATAGATATCTATTAGAAGTCACTACATCCCTCATGCTCTCCAATCATGTTCCAAAACAATTATAGGAAGAAGTTGTACTTACAACAGCTTACTTTATCAACAAAATGCCTTCCAAAGTTCTAAACTTCAAAACTCCCAATCAAGTCCTCCTGTAAGTCTTACCATACACCAAAATACTATCTTCCTTAGACCTTAAAGTATTCAGATGCTCAGTATTTGTTCATATACATCTATATCATAGAGGAAAATTAGACCTTAAATCTATCAAGTGTATTTTTCTAGGATACTCTCCACATCAAAAAGGTTACAAGTGATATTCTCCCTTTACTAAAAAGATTTATACCTCAATGGATATCATTTTTTTTTTAACATCAAGTATAATATCTTAGGTCTGATCTTTGAGGGAGAACATGAGAGAATATCAAAATTTGAATATAAAGTCTGATTATATAATTCACTCAGGAGATAACCCACAAAGTCCTCCTATCCAAAGTCATTTCCCTATGAGTTCTCCTATCCTGAGTCATTTCCTTGTACCTTCAACCTCAATTTAATTAGTCTTAGTACCTCTGGCCCCAATTCAATCTCTTGTCTAAAGTCATCCTACACCAAAACAAATCCCAAATCATGAGCTTCTTACCTATATTGGGAGTAAAAGACCTAGAAAGAAGATATAGCAAATAATACCTCTTACTCTTGATCAAAATTCAGAAACAAGTCCAAATTCTGCTCAAATATACTCAAGTATGAAAAGTTCTAATTGTGAGAATACTGCATCTATTATTGATGACTCAAATATTCTAATTGCTTTGAAAAAATATGTTAGATCATGCACAAGTCACCCTATCAACATATTTGTTTCCTATGGAGAGTGGTCACCATCTTATCATATATTTGTTTTAGCCATTAATAGTGTATATATTCCTAATTATATTGAAGAAGCTCTTAAAGATTCAGGATGGAGAAGGGCAATTAGTGAAGAAGTTAGTGCTTTAAATAAGAATAGCACATGGAAAATTCCTGAACTTCCACTGAAAAGAAATCAGTTGGTTATAAGTGGATATTTACTATCAAACATAAGGCTGATGGAAGTATTAAAAGTTTAAAAGCTTGTTTAGTTGCAAAAGGGTTTACAAATTCTTATTGGATAGATTATTAGAAAACATTTGCTCTAATGGCCAAACTTAACATAATCAGAGTCCTTTTATCCCTAACAACTAATTAAAATTGCCCATTACATCAACTAGACATAAAAAATTGCATTCCTTAATGGAGATTTGGAAGAAAATGTGTACATGGAGATACCTCCAAGGCTAAAAACATCCTCCAACTAGAACAAAGTGTGTAAGCTGAAAAAATCATTATACAAACTCAAGCAATCCCCTTGGGCATGGTTTGACAGATTTACAAACTTTATATACTGTTTAATGCTATCATAATATTTGATATATTTAGGTGCTATTTACATCATTTTCATATATTTCATATATATTTTTTGTTTGTGTCTTGAAGTCATCCATATTTCATATAGATTTGCTTTTTTTCTCATGAGATTATAATTGTAGTTTTGTTTTTGCTTGTTTTCATAATTTTCTTGCTTATAGAGTCATATTTACTTATTTGTATTATGCTTTTAAGCGGTTCTATTTAATGTTAACTTCAGTTCTAGAAGATCCAAAATAAAAAGAGATAAAAGAAAAAAGACATAACGAGTGTATTCGAGTTAAAAGCCTAATATTTGAGCCAAACATGACAGGTGTGAGGATATTTTATTACCACTACCAAAGTTGGAAAATGTGCAAATGGTGTTAGGAGACATGCGAAGGTTGAAAAAAGTGGGGATTACTCTAATTCGAATAATCATGATGTATATAAAGTAGAGGCTAAAAGGCATGTTAAGGTTGATTTTGGTGATTTTAGGGATCTATATCTAAAGCTACAAGGTTTGGCTTAGGGTTTTAAGACAGGAGATGAAATCACAAAGAGATGGAGATAGCAATGATTTAAGCCAATATTGTTGAAGATAGAGAAGCCATTATAGCTAGATTTATAAATGGGATAAATAGGGATATTTTTAATGTTGTAGAGTTACAACATTATGTAAAGTTAGAAGATATTGTACATATAGATGGCAATAAAAGTGGAGACACAAATCAAAAGAAAGGGTAGCGTGAGACCATTGATTAGTTCAACATCTTCATCATCATCTTAGAGGTTAAATCTGAAGAGAAAGAGGGCTGCCTAGCTGAAGTCCTTTATGCATGCTAAGATCGAACCATTTAAGGCTAAGAATGAGACACCTATTGATGGGAAAGGTAAAACCAATTCATAATATATGTGTAATTATGATATAAAATGTTTTAGATGTTTGAGGAGTGGATACATTGCTTTTTAATGTCCAAATAAAAGAACAATGATCATGAAGCATAATAAGATTGAATTTGAAAGTGACAAATCTGATGTTGATGAGATGCCATATTTAGAGGATTATAATGAAGTGGAGATTACATATCCAGTTGAGAGGAAGGCCTTGGTTGTATCAAAGAACTAATTTAATCCAATAGCTTAAGCTGTTAGGTGAGGTCCCAATATATAATTTATATTATTCTCTAACACAGCCCTTTAAGTGAAAGCCTATTGAGCTTGAAACTTACACATGCTCACACTATCTTGTGCTTAATTTTTATCAAATTATTAATAAAAAATCCATCAATTCTACCTAGCATCAATTCTCCCCAGTCAACAAATTAATATCCAAGTTTAACATTCTAGCTATTATGAATCTTGTCATTCATTGTAAATTATATTCTTGCAAATTTACAGCAAACATACATATGTATTAGTTACCTAAAATAGGTTATATTCTTGTATATATTTAATTCAATAGTCAATGAAAAGGAGTGGTGGTTTTTCCATTGAAACCATGTGTAGCTTCAGTTTCTATAAGTTATAAGGTGTGTTATGAATTTACAAGTCAAAGAGAATGATGTATATCAATAAATGGAGAACATCTTTCACATTAGATGTCATATCTAAAAGGTATATAATATGATAATTGATGGAGACAATTATGCAAATGTAGCTAGTACTACTCTTGTTAGGAAACTGAATTTGAATACTGTGAAACATCCTAAGCCTTATAAATTGTAGTGGTTGAATGAATATGGTACAGTGAAAGTCATTAAGAAGGTGTTGATTTCCTTTGCTATTGTAGATATTCTGGTTATGTTATGTATGATGTGGTCCCTATATAAGCTAATCACTTACTCTTGGGGCATCCATGATAGTTTGATAGGAGAGTTATTCATGATGGATTTAGAAATATATACATATATTATGTAAGAGATGGTAAGACCATCACTTTTATACCTCTATCTCTAAAATATGTGTATGATGATCAATTAAAGTTGAAAAAAGAATGTTATGTTGGGGATATTGTAAATTCATGTGAGGATAATGATGAGACAAGACCATCAGATTCGACTAATTCTAAATCAATAATTAAACTGCTTGAGAGTGGAGGTAAAATCCAAGGAATGAAGAAAGTAAGTTGAAGTGATGATCATTGTGTGGAAAAATTAAAGAAATAACCAAATTTCTACGCAAGAGAGGGTGAGATCAAATATGTTTTTTTTATACTAACAAGCCAATGGTTTTACTTGTGTATAAGAAAGGTTAATTTAATGCTAACAATATTGATCATGTTCTTCCTAGTATTACTTTTTTTTTTATTGCAGGAGTTTGATGTCGTATTTTCTAAAGACAATCCTAGTGGATTACCACTATTGAAAGGAGTAGAACATTAGATTGACCTTGTTCCTAGAGTTGTGATTCCTTTTTTTTTTTTTGTTATTGAAAGGGTTAGTTTGGATGGTAATTATAAAGCACAGATGGTGAAAGAACTCTTTGAAAGTGTATGACAATAATTAAAAAAAAAAAAGGAATCGTGTGTATGCAACTAAGGCAAATAAAGGATACAAACAAGTTATTTTTCAGCCTGGAGATTAGGTTTGAGTGTTTATGTGTAAGGAGAAATTTCAAACCCATAAGAAATCCAAGTTACAACCAATAAGAGATGGGTCATTTCAGATCCTTGAGAAGATCAATGACAACACTTAGAAAGTTGATTTGCAAGGTGAGTATGATGTTAGTGTTACCTTTAATGTTTCTGATCTTACTCTGTTTCATATAGGTGATGATTCGAGGTTGAATTTTTTTAAAGAGAGAGGGGATAATGAGGACCATCCCAAAATTATATCTAAACATGACATTGACCCTTTAAAGCTACCAAGTGAGTTAATTACAAGAGCTAGGACAAAAAAGTTTAAAGAAGCATTGAATGGCTTATTCAATATATTTGCGACAAGATGGACTTAATGGAGCAAGTGGCACCTATGGAGCTTAAAGAGCAACTTTTGATTCATATAATCCAAGTGCAAGAAAGGCTCAATCTATGTGGAACTTGGGCCTAATGTGTCCAACCCTATGACAATCTTGTTTGGCCTAGTTTTCCTAATATTACAAGGATTAAAAGTCACTAGTTATTATATTTTTATGCAAGATAAGGCTAACCAGATCAGATCCTTAATGGAAGAGGATTATTAGCATTCAAAAGAAGTTTCTTATTTCACTAAAGAAACTAAAGAAGACATATTTGTTTCCTAAGCTAAGAAGAATTATCTAATGATTCTCCTAGTTTATAAAGGAAACTAATAAAGTCAACAACTAAGAAGAAAGGAATAATTATTATTTTTCCTACTAAAACAAGGAAACCAAGCTCTATAAGGAAAAGTCAAAGGCAACAACAAAGATTTCCAAGTCAGAATTGATTCTCCGAGTCTATTTGGAATTCCTAAAGTTAGCAATTAATCTTAGAGCTACAATGAAGGATTATTCAGCCAAGAGGACTATTTAGACTAGGAAATAAAACTCTTTTATGTTATTTTATTTATGGCAACATGCTTCAAACCTTTATATTAATTTTTGTTTTCATATTTTGGGCTTGATTATCAGTGTTTAGGCTTGTTTAATTAAGGGTTTGATTTTGATTGTAAGTAGGCCTTATACAAGTCCATATCTTGCGTATTTTAAGGTTTAGCTTAGGTTATTACATATATAAAAACACATATATAACCTAAGTTTTAGTTTCGTGTTTTTGCTTAACAATAATTTAAATTGTCGCATCTCTTTTTATAAGTGTGTGAGGGTAAGTTTTCTCTCTTACTTTGGTTCTTTAACGAATTGAATCGACTTATCATAGAATAACTATCTTTATGGCGTCATCATATACTTCTCGTTCACGAATTACTATTCATTGGGTGGGGGGTTTAGATTTCAATAGTGCCGGTGCTTAGGTTAAAGGTAATCTTTGTGTCACACTTTCAAACATGATTTATTGGCTTTTTGGGAGTTGCATCATTTGCTTATGGGTTATTTTGCTACTATATAATACATCATGGATCTAAAAGACTACCACTCAACTTATATTTCTACCTGGTTGCAACCCATTTGGTATTGAAAGTATTCATAGAATATAAAATCATATCAGATGGTTAGAAAAAAAATAAAAATAAAAGTTATCCCTTTTATTGGGAATTTTGGTTATTGGCAGCTAAATATAATTGCGTGAATGTTAGCACACTACATTGTTGTAGTTAAAAAGCTAAAAAATACAGTTCAATTATTAGAAAATAACATATGATCACTTAGACATGCATAGTTTGATTATGTTATACTATGTTAGTACTCTATTTTAACCATCCTAATATACACCATGCAAGATACAAAATGCCATATATAGTTGCTCATTATGATGATACTACAAATTTCAAAAAAAATTATCGCACTAATTATATGTCTTATATAAATATATTATTTACATGTAAGCAAGTCTTTGATATAAACTTGAAAGGGTCTCAAATAAGAGATGAAAAATGGAATACAATCATTGATGATTTCTTGAAATTACATGTATTTAGTATACATGAATGTGAAGATTAAATTCATTTATATGTTGATGTTGATCCTATTGGTGCTCCTTTAACAATGAGATAGCCAAAGTTTTATTTAGAAAAACCCTAAGATAGCAGGCCACCTAGAATCAAATGTCTTGTAGCATATGATGGTATAATGAAGGAAATAACGGTAATATATTGGTACTACTTATTGTAGAAGGATATATATATATATATATATATATATATATATATGTTATGGGTATATATGATGATGATGATGATGATGATATGTTTTGCATTGGTAGTTCTAATGTTGATATAGGGCGGAGCAAGAAAAAAAATCAAGGGGGGCCAATTAAAAAAAAGTAGGTCGCCCTTGAAAAAAATCAACATTGGCTCTAGATGACGCAGGGAGGGGCTGGGAAAAAGAGAAGAAGTAGGTCCCCCTTGAAAAAGAGAAGAAATAGTTAAAATTTTAATTATTTTATACAAGGAAGAGGCTGGGAAAAATTTCCTTACAGGGGCCGGGGCCCCTGCCCACCCCCTACCTCCGCTACTGGATATGGGTATTTATGTTAATAATGTTCTTGGTGATAGAAATGATTATGACACTTCTGGTATAAAAGAAAAAAATAAGGATAATGGGAAAGTTGTGGATGATTATGAAGATGATGAGGATGAAAAAAGTAATGATTATATTCCTACTCATAAAGAAGGATTTGAATTTTATAATGAATTTGAAGATAAGTGGATTAATAATTTACAAGGTGATGTTCAGTTTGTTAAAATTTTGGATGGTGCATTCGACTCAAAAAATGAATGGAATATAGGCAATGATGATGATGAAGTATTATATAGGAATGAAAATTGTTGTCATCACTTGTATTAACTTATGATTTTTTTTCATTTTTTAGTTTTGTTTACTGTCATTTTCTTGACATTCAATTGTTCTAATTTAATTTCTTGTTTTCTATAGGATTATAAAAACTAAAATATCAAAATCAAATAGAGTTATACTTTTTAATTAGGAATATAAGTGTTTGGTTATAAGAGAATTAGACAAGCTTGATTTTGATGAAGATGTAGACCGGTAGAAATTGATATATTTGTAATGTTTGATATAGTATCTGAGAAAAAAGCTGTAAATCTTATGTGAATCTCTTAATCATGTGGTCAAGCAACCCCTAACAAAGTAGATAACAACTCGGAAAATCAAAAATCAGGTTTGATAGAACCTTGATCTAAAGATGGATTGTATCTAAGAACCAAATGTATTAGAAAAAAAACTTGAATCCAAATATAACATTATATCTAAGAACCCTAAGTATGTCACCATGAAGCCAATTAATCTTTGTCCCTGTAAAGAACAGTTGTTTTACCATAAACAAACAAAAAAAAACTCGTGTTTATTTTTCAACTTGCTTCTGAAATTTGCAGCTAAAAAACCATAATATAGTCTCTTTTAACTAACTCTAATGGATTTTTTTTGGGTTACAAGCTAATGAGTCTAAACTAATAATCAATTAACATAAGTCCAATAATGAAATAAACACTTAAACAATGTATAATGAGCCAAAGCAAACCTAAATAAAAAAATAATTAAATAAAAAATGATAATAAAAACAAAGTTTCATGTCAAAATTCTTTCATATAGCCCGAATATTTAATTTTTGCATATTTTTGGTAATTTTTCAGTCTTAACTTCAAACACGTCGTTCTTTCTTATTTATTTGAATTACTAGGCCTACCATATATGGTTGGAAATCTTGAGATGTATATTTTCCATCCCAACTTAAATAGAAGCAAAACTTCACATGTAGATCCAGATATGTTCCAAACATTACAGAGGTCTAGTTTGACAGATTTGATAGGATTTGTCTGCTAACTTCAACCCTATAAAATAATATGTTCTCGAACTCCATTTAACCTGAAACCTTACCCAAATATAGTTTCATTTGTCTAGTATCTCCCTGTAAAATTTCAGCTCATTCCGATATTTAGTTTGATAGATATGCTCGATCTTGCAAAACTAATCAACAGATATTTTAAGATCAAATTTAGACCTGACTTAGTGCATATCAAAAACTGTAATATTTCACTTATAATTGCACTTTTAACATTAAATTAATTATGATAGCATTTTTGAATTTTTTTCATTGATGGAGTTTGCGTGTCAAATTCGATGTAAAGTGTTATAAACTATATAAATAATAGGATATAAAGTGTAAATTTTGAAAAGACGAACCCAAAGTGTTACCATGCTTAAATGTTGGGACGGTTAGAGTAATTTTCTCTTAAAATAAATTGTGCATGAATATAAAATTAATCTCAAATAATCTTTAGTTGGCATGTTTTGAAAGACTCAAAATTCTCTATCACATATTGAAAGAATATAAGGCCTCGTTTGTTTACTGGAAAGTAGTTTCCTTTTGAAAAGTGAATTTTGAGAAAGTAAATTATTTTCCGATGTTTGGTAGTATAATGAAAAATAAGTTGGAAAACATTCTCCAGTATTTGGTTATGTCATGAAAAATAAACTGGAAAATAACTTATTAATGTTTTATTTTTCTCATGTTTATTAAAATAATAAATAACAAATCTTACAAATTAAAAAGTTGAATGAGAATGAAATTGAAAAAAAAAATATAATTTCATAAATTATTTCAAATAAAATAAATAATAATCAAAATAATAGAGATCAAATCTAAAAAAAAATGAAAGATGAAGAAATTAAAATAATAATAATTAACATTTCATAAATTATTTCAAATAAAATAAGTAACTAAAAAAAATAAAGACCAAATTTGATAGATAAAAAATTTCAATAAAAAAATAATAAGAAAAAAGTAAATAACAATTATAAAAATGAGGACCAAAGTTAATATAAAAATTAAATTTTAAGAGATGAAATTAAAAAATAAATATTCAAAACAAAATATATATAGCAATCAAAAGTTTGAAGATCAAATTTGATATAATCAGTAAATAATATGATATTTTTAAATTTTTCATAACTTCCGGAAAGTGTTTTCGTCCAAATTTTTCAGGGAAACATTTCTTAAAAACTAAGCTAAATTTTTCTTTGACTGGAAAGTGTTTTTTATTGATCAACTTTTATAATAGTAAATAAATATAGAAAAGTTTGAAAAATAATTTTTTAAAAATTACTCCTAAAATATTCTTGAAGTTACATGGTGAGAAGATGAAAAGTTAAAAATGGGCTAATATGGCACAAAGTTTTTAGAAGGTAGAGACCTTTAGCAAATTAAGCTTGAATTTAAACAACACAAGCATGCTCAGTAGCATGGGGATGGAACTTGAGCTCCAATCCTTGAGCCCCGAATCTCAAATTTTGGATCTTGTGTTTTTGGATTTAAGCTTGAGTTTACTGTAAATAATTTTTCATCTTATGAATAAATAGTCGAAACAATAATTAGACCTTTAGCAAAATAAGCTTTGAATTTAAACCACACAAGCATGCTCAATAGCATGGACATGGAACTTGAGCTCCAATCCTTGAGCCCCGAACCTCATGGTTTGGATCTTGTATCTTTAGATTTAAGCTTGAGTTTACTGTAAATAATTTTTCATCTTATGAATAAATAGTCGAGACAATAATTAATTTTTCTTTTTCAAGATAATTTTATTTTCTAAGTAAAAAAAAAACATCTAGTTTTTATGGCAAAAACTATCAGGTTTTATTGATTTATTTTTATGTAGGATAATTAAAGCAAACAATGAGAATCAATTCTAATAATTATAATAATTAATTTTGCATCATTAGTTTCGGTTTCAAAAACCATTATAAAAAATATTTGAAATGGAGATGTTCTAAACACCAAATAGTAGCTCATCAACCTTCGTTCCTTTAGTTTTTCAGGCTCTTATACTTTGTTCTTCTTTTTAATCCAGATCCTAAGTTTTGTCATATTTTGTAGAGTTGATGAATTTTGCTTAGTAGTGCAACGAATCGAGGCAATATTATTAAAATTAACAATATTCTAAAAGACTGATTGTAATCATTTTAGCAATAAAATTTTAAATATAAATGATTAATCATTTACACAATTAGATCTTCAGGTACTTCAACAAATGTTCTTAAAAATCTAGTTTGCATTTTGTTTATGCAAGCGTACTTTTTGTTTGACATGCATATAATATTCAGGGGCTTTTGTTTTGTAATTAAACTAAACAAACGGATTAGATTCCATCACTCAAAACATAACATAAATTGAGCAGTATCAGAATTCTCTTAATTTTCTAAAATAATGTTCTTGAATTTCTGCATTTATCTCGCATGGAATAGAGTCAGCTGCGGACAAGCTAGTATATGTAAAGCATATTATTTGTGGGTAGAATCCCAAGTTCTACAACCTATTCTGCTTCGCTTCAATTATCTGTAGTGGACAGCTTGGAATATACACCGATGTGCTCGTGAATTATCCTGCTACAAAAATAATAATGCTCCGGCGGTATACATGGGCCTTCTAGAGCGAGCACATTATCGATGTATTTTCCAATTTCTCCACTTCTACCGCTGTCTCCAAACCAGAACAAGGCAAAATTGACGCAGAGGCATGGAAACATCCAACTAAATATCCCTTCGTCTTCCTGCAAATCAACATGATTCCCAAGATCAGATTTATCCAAATAATAATAATAATAACAATAATAAGAGATCCTCGATTTCAGACAGATTACAGAAGCCAGCCAGAATATATCCACGTACTGATCAAAAACCATTTTAGCCATGGCTGGAAATGTTGTAAGAGGTGAGCCATGCTTGAGACACAAAACAGGAATAATGGTTTCGTTTTTATATCCAAGTTGATCTATTTGTTGGAACAAATAGAATAATCATCCAAAGTCTGCTCATCATGCCTTGAAGCCAACTCCAGGGCATAATTACAGAAATAAGAGCAGCTATGGATGAAAAAATCATCTTAATCTTCATGTTGAACTATAGGGGTGGTAGAAACAATTACATGACAGATTAAACTGAGAGCTGCCCTTAACTTAAAAGGAAAAGAAACATGTGCAATGTGAAGTAAAATAGAGGTATAAAGGGAAGAGTAAACAGTATCCAAAAAAAGCCATGATTTATTACACCAAATGCAAAATATGTGGATTTCTCAGCCAAAAATACCCTGAACAAAGCCAGCAACTTGTAGGAAATCAAAATAGAATAGAATAAAAAATGAAATAAGTTGCAGTTGAAGTATATCCCAAACTGGGTAATGCGCTCCTTTGGCTTCTAATGAAAATTTAAAACTTATCAATAGCAAGAAGCAAATAGCTATTGTGGATAAACATGGGGGTAAAAGGATAAGCATGGTGTCATTTTGATGGTTGAAGATGCAGGACCAAGCTCTCAAATGAACGCAGTTGCCAAGTAAACATTTGTATAAATAATCAAGGCATTTGGAAAGCTGAAAGTCATTATGTCAAGAAAAAGCCTTACAAGGAAAATAGGTCCCATTTTTTAACTTCCATAATAATTTCTAGCAAGCTATCATAGACTAGGTTATTCCAAGCAATACAATTGATTAGCCCTTAAATTATATTTTAATTAAAAACAACTATTCTAGGAAACAGTATGAAAACGACCGACCTTTACTCTGGAGGCATAAGTGCAATCTCAATCTCTTGGAGTGATTTTCCTTTTGTCTCCAACACATTTTTCTTCACAAAAAACACAGCAACCAGACAAAAGCTTCCAAAGACTGTATACAAGACTAAGGGCCCGATTTGCTCCAGTAAACGCAAGAACAAGAGGCCAACAAAGAAATTTATAACCTGTTACAAAGACCTAACTTAATCAGCAACACGATGACAACAAATAATGAGTTTGGATAAGTGATACAAGAGGAGACAAGAAAATGACCTAACTTATATACTTGGCACAGATCCAAGTCTTTGAAGCAGGAACTAAAATTTACCCAGACAAAAGAACTAAATTCACAAATCAACAAGAAGAAAACCTAAACTACCTCAAATGTGTTGTGACAAAAAAGTTCAGTAATTTGCTTTGATTGAATTGTGTTTGCAGATAATATTGTTCTTTGAATATGAAAAAATACAGCAGAACTCTCTCCATGTGGAATCAAACTTCAAATTCTTGTATCATCATGCTGGTTAGTCTACTGGAAATGCCAAGATTTTCTCCTCCAAGTTTTAATGTCTAGTCATCATCCAAAATGAGATCAATCTATCAAATTGGAGTGATAAATTGCATAGGTGTAGACTTGGCTGTCTCAATGGCCAAAAAATGAAAAATGTCTTCGGTCAGAAAAATGAAGGACAGCCATGAGAGAATTATCCATTGCCAAAATTTTCTCCTCCAAATTTTACTGTCTAGTCATCATCAAAAAGATCAATCTATCAATTGAAGTGAATAAAAAAAAATTAAAATTAGTAGCATAGGTGTAGATTTGGCTGTCTCAATTGCCCGAAAGAAAAGGTCTTTGGTCAAAAAATGAAGGACAGCCATGAAAGAATTACCCAATGCACGGCCATGCAAACTGCCAGCGCCTTTGCCCTAATCCGGCTTGGCAATATTTCTGATAGTAGGAGACTAGGAACTGGACCAGCGCCGAGAGAAAACATCAATACAAACCTGCACTAGCAGTGTTGTGTTTTAAATAACAGAAATCATGAGGCTTCAAAATAATAAGTTTTCACCAGACAATCTTTATGGAAAAAACTAGTTTCTAAACAACTTATCATTCATATCTCACATGTTAGGAGATTTCCTTTAAGTGTATGCATCTCCTGTTATTCCAATTTTGGTTCCAATATCAACTGATGCTTAATTATAGTATATTTCGTCAAAAAAGTTTCATGAATTCATGCTAAAAGAGAATTGGAGAGTCTGAAAGTAATGACCAAGTCATCATAAGCTTGGTTAATATTTTGGTTTATTCATAATGAAAAGTGATCTTTTTCTCACAAGTTCTGGAGTATAAGGATGACTACTTACAGCAGCATGCCTCCAACTGATAGATACAATGCTGCAAAGCTTGACACAAATGAAGTAGCTGCAGTTGCTTGAAGACCCATTGAGACTGCCTGCACAACAGAATGCATGAAGTATCGATCAAGCATATTGTCAGAGTCTATTCTGATAATGCAAATCTGTAGCATTAAACTCATAAATTGCATATTGATACCACAGGAATCCAGTTGCAAAAACAGAAACAGAACTCACAAACTGCTGGAACCTACCTGCAAAGCTCCTATTCTAGCATTAACTTTACGCCACCTTCTGGTCTACGTTTTACAATTCTTGAGTTTTTACTGTCAGCACAAATGGCATCATTTAGTCTACAGCTATTCACTCAATATTGCCATGTATTAAATCAATTCTCCATAAATTTCCAAAAAAGAGGCAAAGTTATAAGGACTACTGCCTGTTATATTTGATTCATTAACTCAATATCTTCACCTATACAGTTATGATGTTCCATTCCACCTTGTTGGTGACTTTCTCTATCAATTAAGAAAACTCTTACTGTTCAAAGACCCAATCACTATCTGTCTATTCCATTGCAAACATACACACATCCTGATACGATTCTATAATGCAATCAGATTAGAACCTGGTGCTAGGAAGTTACAAGTTACACACAGCCTGGTATAAGATCCAGGTCTTTAGAGCAACTACTTCCTGGAAAATGGCAGAAGGGCATGAGACTATCTCCAAATTCTGCTTCCCCATCCCACTTAAATGGGGGAAATGACTGGAAAATGGCTTGCTTGGAAGATCAAAATATGGTTTTAACACTGTTGATACTTGTTTCATGTTTGAACCTAGAATATACCGCTACCAATCTTCACATTATAGACATAATCTTCAAGAAAATAAAATAAATAGCAGTTTTCCCACCACTTTTTTTTTCTTACCATGCCGAAGAAGCTTCCAGTAAGTAGCACCTTTCTTCCCAGTTTATCCATCATAACCATCGCAATTATTGACCCTGAAGACATTAAAAATAGAATCATAATTTGGAAGAGATAGCCAACAATCAAGTGAATGTCTGGGAGAAAAGCCCTCTCTACCCAGTAAATTGCTAACTCCAACACATATGTTTGCAGAGTCTGAAGGTACACCAGCACTTTTAAAGACGGCTGATGAAAAATAGAATACAGCATTTATTCCAGATAGCTGTTGCAAGGCAAAAAGGGCAGACCCAATGAAAACCACTGCAAATGGAGAATTCAAAAGTAATTATTTGAAAGAAAACTAATGTGAAAATATGACTGCAAGTTAAAAGAGAAATGCACCTTTAAAATAGCGACCATAGAGAAACTCTGATAGCTTCACTTTATCAACTTCATCTCCCCGGTCTGACTTTGACAATTCGATAATTGCAGATTTGACATGTGATCCTCCTAAAAGTTTCTCAAATTGGGCTTCAGCTTCAGTACTTCTTCCCCTCTGAAGTAAATTTAGGAAAATCTATTATCATTACTTACTAAATTACATTCTATACAATGGCTAAATGAACCATGATCACACCGAGTACTCATGATAAAGCTAAACATAACAACCTCTATCTAGCTCTGAACTTTGGTTCGTTTACTAAACTTGTTGTTCTTCAGAACAACTTTCGAACAATATAGATAACACTTGAATAATAATTTGAAGAAAGAAGCTTGAATGAAATATTTTTTAATATTTTGAGCAATTAACAGAACAAAAGTTAAGAGTTGCAGAGAAAAAACGCCAGTATCAATTGTAATTTACTTCTAGACTGCCCCAGCAAAAGTATTGTTGCATCAAAATTGTACTCTTTAAAATATTATGATGGCTTGTTCATACAACATGGAAGAAGGATCCAGTTACTTGCATGAAAATAATTAGGGAAGGGGAAAACTGAATTTGATTTCAATACAAATTGAAAATTTGATCCTAAAGCAATAATTTTAAACAACCAATTTTTAAAACTTAAAACTTTTTAGAGGGAAGAATTTCTCTTTGAAGTTTTATCATCAAAATTTATGTTAGGAGTAATGAGTCAAAAGTACAAAAAGAGGATGTGACATTGCAAAGGAAAGAAAGGGACAAGAGTCAGCATACGACTTTCCAGCATTTAATATCCAACCATCATAAGAGGAAAGAACCTACATTAAAATTCAAAGGAGCTTCCTAGATTGTGAGATGCACCCTAGCTCTAAGACCGCATGCTAAAGGACCACTTGTTCAAAAATGTTCAACTATTAGAGTATTGTCCATTATTATCTTTGTGCATTTCTTCACATTATATTTGGTAATTAGCACACTCTATCTTCCCAAATAAAATAAAATCATATGCATCTTTATGAAATCTAAAATTATTTGTAGATTATGAAGATCTAATCACCAATTGTAACCTGTAACCCACATCTATTCATAGATGTCAGATGAATTTCAATGATGATTTTTTCATTAAATAGCTCTTAACAAGCTAACAACAACAAAGCCTTAATCCAAACTTGTTGGGATTGGCAATATGGGTACTTTTATTGAACAAGAAAAATGCTGTGTTCGATAACCATGTGTGCGTGTATGGTCACATATAGGCAAATTTCTCCCGACTTGGGTGCAAACATCAAGAGGGTGGAACTAAGCTCGACCAATGCAAGCACAAGAAAAAAATTTTGAATTGTTTGATATGCATAAAACTGAAGATCAGATGACCTTTAAAAGCCAGTGAGGACTCTCAGCACAAAACTCCATAAAAAGAGCAAGCATTGCAGCAGGGATGGCAGACACCCAAAAACAAATGCGCCACCTGAGCAGAGCAACGAGTTAATAAGACAACTAATTTGTGTTAATGCGATCACAAGCAATGTACTTGAATGGCTGAAACATATTGAAAGAATTTTTGCAGTGAACAGTAATCTTCAACCTCCTTTCAAGATTTCTTACCAACCCATAGTTTCCTTGGCTGGAATTCCAATAAAGAAAGATCCCAAAAGTCCAAGACATGTCGAAATCTGGGTCAAACTCCCATAAGTACCCCTTACATAAGCTGGTGAAACCTATTCATTAGAGTGATTTATGTTCTTCAATCAATAAATGAATGAAAAAGCAAACAAAGGTAGGATCCTGTGAAGTTAGCTGGCAATGTATATATCAAAATTATCATTTCTTATACAGCTGTACCTCTGTCACATAGAGAGCCGCAACAGGTGGGCCAATTCCCATCCCAGTTCCAACAAAAAACCTCCCTAGAAGCATACCCCACAGATCTTTTGTTGTTGCACTGCAATTTTTTATTTGAGTAGCCTCATTAGAAAGAGTTTTAGACATAATAAGAATTTGCAAAATGAGCCTGAAACAAACACAAACCCCTATGCATACCTCATTGAAGCCCCAATTATCATTGGTAAAGCACAAAGCTGGAATGCCCTGCGGCGCCCAACACCATCCGCTATCCAGCCACTGAATATAGATCCAACAAATGCACCCCCTAGGCATGTACTTACCACCAGACCTTCAAATGAAAAGAATCCATTGGATTTTTTTTCCCACTAGGGAAGATGAAACAAAATGAACAGTTTGTTGCATGAAGTACCTTCAGCCATGGTATTCCCACTAAAGCCAAGGTCAAAAGAGATGCTTTCTAGTGTTTCATTAACTACTCTGAATTAATAATACAAAAACATTAGTAAATAATGTATCCAAAATCATTAAAACTTGAGCAGAAGAGCAAAAGTGAATAGAGTTAGAGGGGCACACCCAAGATGATAGCCGAATAAGAATGAAGAAAGAGTTGCTACCAGTACATGCACCAACGAATGCCTCCAGTGAGGGTTTCCAGCATCTTTGGCTGTTCCAATCGCTAAATGTCCTGCAGCCAATAGCAGATATCAGCCGCTTCATTTATCATCCACAACTTTGGAAACTATATATATAGCAAAAATGAATAATAATTAACAAAATGCATCGACATTAGTCGTGAAAATTCATAAACTTTATTGCGTAACAAGCATCCTTGCAACCACATATGTTGTGCTTGTAGCTTCTAACAAATAACTAGCTAAAAGCATGAGTAATCAAATCACTTAAAAAACAATGTGATTTAAATACGTAAATCAATGCCTTGGCTCTCTCTCTCTCTCTCTCTCCCCAACACACACACACACACACACACACACACACACACACACACACACTATATATATATATATATATATATATATATATATATATATATATATATATTGCTATGTGAATATTCTTATTTAGAATAAAAAAATGCACAAGCTGCTCTATTTCTCCTTTTCTTTTGTATAAAATAGAGCAGCTTGTGCATTTTTTTATTCTAAATAAGAATATTCACATAGCTATATATATATATAGAAAGAAAGAAAGAAATTATTAAAATTAAAATACCAGAACTTTCTTCTCTGTCATAGGCATTAATAAAATCCCTGGACGAAGCCCGTTTCTTGGTCACCACTGTCTCCACATAACGCCCTCTCATTGCAAGATTTACTTTGTCTACCACCTGCAAATCCAGATCAGCCCTTTTTATTTTATTTTAATACAGTATCGTATCAATCATCCTCTCTAACTCTATATATTAATCAAGATTCTATTCTTTAAACAAAATATTATCACAAGTTAAAATAAATCCAAAGAAATAATAATAATAATAGGATCTCGTTTTAGATCTCATTCCTTGTAAGTACAAGTCTAAGAAACCAACGCCCATAGAACAAACTCGCCATCTCTTTTTGGTAATCGGAGAAGAAAAGTAGTAGTAGTAATAATAATAATAATGATAATGATAATAATAAGAAGAAGAAGAAAGAAAGAAAGCGCAGCAACTTCTGACGAAGAGAAACAGAGTTTGAGGGAGGGTGTTTGTGATAAAAATGAAAGGTTGGCTAAATATTTAAATTTAGACGTAGAGACGGAGTGGATTTCGAGAAGAGTACCCTTCCGGTGGCTGTGATCAACAATTAAATGCGCCTTCTGTTCACGGAGAGAGAGAAGGTGAGCGTCCGATTTAGGAGAAACAACCGTTTCTTAGAAAATGAGAGTTTTGACCGAGTGGGAGTAGGCTATAGCTAATGAGCGCGGGTGATGGGGATGGATGCATAGTATAGCGGTGACATTGAGACTAGAGCTCCCTCTCCCTCACTCACTGGTTTTTTCTTAAAAGAGAGAGCAAGCAAATCGAGAGAGACGACACCTGGCCGTTGGTTGTTGGTCGGGAGCAGGATCTGGTGTGGCCGTATCCACGAGATGATAACATTTCCTTGTTCACGTGTTGCTGACACGATAGCATTTGCTATAAATAATAATAATAATTCAAAGGAAATAGGAGCTTGCACATTATAGAATATATGTTTGGAAGAATTTATGGGGTTTATTTTTAAAGTATTTTGTATTTAAAAATATATTAAAATAATATTTTTTATTTGTAAAAAAATATTTTTAACATCAATGCATCAAAATATTTTAAAAATATTAAAAATATATATTAATTTGAAGAAAAAAATTAAAAAATTAAAAATTAAAAAAAAAATTAAAATATTTTAAAACACAAAAAAAAAAAAAAAAAACTAGACCTTGTGAGAAATCCACTCAAATATCAATACTGTTGAATATGCAAAACAAGAAATTTTTTAATTCGTTTTATAAATTATATAAAAAAAGAAGAGTGAGTATTTTTGAAAAAAAAATAGTTTTAAATTATGTTTATATGTTTTTATATTCATTATAATTTTTAAAAAAAATATTATTTTAATATATTTACAAATAAAATTACTTAAAAAAAAAACAATATCTATGTAAATTCAAACATATTCATAAACCAATAATAAAAATGCTACATAATTCAAGTAAATCGCTTCCTTTAAATGTGCTAACGACTACATCATAACATGACATCGAAAGTTTTCTTGTTGCTTAAGGATTCCAACAAACATAGGTTTAACGATTGTGTATATATATGTTTGGTAGCTTCCCTTTCCTATCGCATGACTGATCGATAGAGAAAATTTACTCTCTGCAGTCGTTTCTGATCCAAGCTAATAAGCTAGGGCTAATGTCAGACTTTGGTGACTTGTGTTTTTCTACTATTCCACTGGATTTAGTTAAACCAGGAGATGATTCGGTGCTGTGTAACAAGTTCTGCATTGTGGTTGAAGCAAGTTTCATGCCTCCTGTACTTGTTGACGAAGACGATCTTGAAGATGATGAATCACAGCATCTCTACGATGCGGACTGCGATTGGGTGAAGAGAGATTTCCTGGTTGATCGTGACCAGTTATTGCATGACCTAGAAACATCAAGATTAACCATCGGTAATATCCTTACTGTTATGGATATCCCTGTTAGGGCTTTCATGATAGATCAGGTATTGACTTGTGCTCGTCAAATGGCAAGAAGTATTCTGCTCTTGGATCGTAAGGTTTTGTATATGAAGGTGAGAGTAGATGTCCCACCGAGTTTTGATGAGTCATCAGGCAGCGGCGACGACGACGATGATGATGATGATGTCTTATGCTTTGTGCCTGCTACGGCATCGTCTATAGAGAAATTGGAGATTGTGAAGGTTGAATTAGAAGGGTCTGCTAACCAGCCATGTTCAGTTTGTTTCGACCAGCTTTTGGTTGGCTGTGAAGCAACTCGATTGCCTTGCTCACATGTCTATCATTGCGGGTGCATACGCAGATGGTTGGAGAAGAGCAAATTCTGCCCACTCTGCAGGTTTGAAGTTTCTTAACTAATTGATTAGGTTTTTCTTTTTCTTTTTCTTTTTTTGTGAATGATTAGGGTTTCTACACGAAGAATGATGTTTTAGAATTCCTTGTTAAGGGCACAAACCGATTCGGAATTTCCTAAGAAACAGTAGATTCTCAGATTGTAGCAGCTGCTGTTTCCCAGTTCTGTTGGGGGCATGACTAATTAGGAATGCTCGAGTATATCTTAAATACTGTTTCTCAGTATTTCTCAGCTCTGAATTCAATGTTCAATAAATGTAAATGGAAGATGCAAGAAAATCATGCTTGCACAGATCATAAAGAAAGGTGAGGACTGTAATGAAGAATTTTAATCATCACTAAATAAATCCAAAAATTTATATCATCTTCGAGCTGGAGAAACAAACTTGTCACCTTCGGGTTTCTGCTATACAACAAATTCATCTCAATTACAATGTAGTTCTAGGTTTCATGAAATAGGATCTCCTCTGAATATATCGCCGCTTGCCCCCAGTCACAAGTATAGAGGGAGAAAGAAAGAAAAAGGTTCGAACGAACGATAAATCACGTCCCCTACACTATACCACGAGTTTCTGTGTAAATGGTAAGTAACACATTCTGTAGAGTCAACTTCTCAGGCATTGCCAGAGGATGTACTTGATATTTGGATCTGTCGACAGATTGCAAGCAAACAACTAGTGAAAGCGAATTCAGGTAAAAAAAAAAATGAAAGAGAGAGTAAAAAATCACCACATTTTTTTAGAATGGTACGAAAATGTTTGGGGAAAAGAAGATTGAAATAAAATACCTTGTTGACAAGCAGATTTACTTGCTCTCTGTACATTTCTTTCAAGTCTACAATATCAGCACGAAGTTCCTCCAACTAGAAACATGAAGACACTCAAAATGTCAGGATATAATAAATAACACACAAATTCCACTAGACTATGTTTTCAATTTAACCATATAAGAATAAGGGAAAGGGCATCAAGAAATCCCACTTCCATAAGCTGAAGGCTCTGCTTCACTTCATTTTTCCTAGAACTCTATTCGATTTAGTGCATGCATATTTGATAAAGGGCGGTTTAAAAGAAAGGAAATGGAACAAGAAACAAAAAATATACAGCACTCCGGTGGACAAATGATTTCTACAAATTTCCACTTTTTATTTAAACGATGAGCACACCATGGAGTTGAGTAAAAATGATCAATCATAATTTGGGGCAAACTTAATTCCACAGACAAAATGCATTTCTTTTATAAGCCGATCAAAAATAAAATTCCTTCAAGGATTCTGGGAACTTGCTTGAACAATTTAAGAGGTTTGGCACCTTTCAATTATGCAATAAGATCTCAAGAACATCAACAGAAAATCAGAATTTATTCCTTACATACCTCCTCATCACGTTCACCCATTAACTCCAGGGCAGCAGAGTGCCTTCGCCTCAGTCCATCTAGTTCTGCCTGTACACCAGGCAAAAGAGCAGACTCGGCCTGTAATTTCTCACACTGCAGCGGATCAAAACATTCATTGAACTCAATGACATGGGAAAATAAAGTAGAACAATAATATATAGGAAATTACCTATTCTGTAAATGTGACTCACTAAAGAACATGTAGAAACTCACTTGTGATGTCATTTTGACCAACTCTTCTGCAAGAGAATCACGGACAGATTCCATGGATGCCTGGACCACACAAAAAATGCAAATAATTGATCAGAGCTGCACATGGATGAAATAGAATGAATTTTAAGCATAAACCCAGATGATTGTCCAAATGCAACATATCCACACAGGATACACACTGCGAAACTCAGCACCAGAATGCACAATACAGCATACAGCATGAAGATATGTTGTAACAAGCAATACTTTAAGCATTAAGTTCAAGAAAAAAGCAATACACACCAAACGAGAAATATATGATGCAAGTTCACCCTCTTTCTGACGAAGGGCAGATTCAAAAGCACTAGGTGTCATGCTCTTCATGTAGTAAGGATTCAGGGCTGCCTCTCCAAAATTTCTCTGTTCAGAAAGACTGTCAGATGTGTCCAGAGATGCTTGCAGATAATAGCTCTCTTCCATGCTGCCCAGGCTGCTAGCTGTGGAGAGCTTTCGGGTTAAATTTCCTGCAAAATTTGCAAAATGTAAAAAATATATGAAAGCAATAAGAAGTTAACTGGTGTAAATTTCCAAAGTAAAGCAGACCATTCTCAAAAGCAGAGTTGCTCCTTGCAATAGGAGTTTGATCAGATGCAGAAGTAGAATGGACGTGAGCTGTCCTTTCCAACTCCAACCGAGCAGCTTTCTCTCTTTCAATTTCCTGAAACAAATTATGAGCTTAAATCACGAATCTTCCAGACAGCATTACACCTTAAGTGCATATGATAAATTAGGAAGATAGCTTTTGTTCTAGTCTTTCAGAGAAATCTCCAAAACAATAACGAAATTATCCTCTACATAACCATCCAGCTTCATATGAAGCTGGAACATGGACTAAATTAATAAACTTCAAGTCAGCTTCTATTCTGTCTAGATCATCTTCCTAAAAGATTGAAAGATATCAGGTTCTTGCAGGGAAAATTCAATAACTGAGTGGGTTCTTCAGCTCCACAGACAAAACATCAATAAGTGCCCTTTCCATGGATTCATTTATTTAGACAAGTCAAGTTGAGCATTCACTTCTAGTATTGTCAAGACTGAATTGTGTTTATAATGTGATTGGCAATAGAAGAAAAACTGAAAAAGAAAGGGAAATCCAGAATAAAAACACATGCAACCTAATTAACCATGATAGTCATGAGTAGAAGGAAACCAAAGGGTGATACCTGTTGTAGAAGTTCTCTGTGTGTTAATGCATCTTGTAACTCTTCCTTGTTTTTCTGCCTCAGTTCCTTAATTTGTGCTTCAAATTGATGGGCACGACCTTCTTGAGTGTCAGCTTCCTCCTTGGCTGCATGGTATTCCTGCCTATTTTCAGCTGCTCTCTGTCTCTCCTTTTCGAGGGACCTACTTAACTGTGTTTGTTCGGTCCTGAGACAAGAAATCTGAGCATAACCAATTTCAGCTACAATTCATCAAATAGTTCCATCACTAACAAAAATTTGTTCATAGAAAGATGATGAACCTGCGCTTCAAGAACATTAATTCGAGATAATGTTTGAGACAAGCGTTTATTCACAGATTGCTCTCTTTCCTCAGCAACAGCAGCTTTGGCCTCTGCTTCCTGAAAGTGTAACAGCTAATAATAAATAGAGATGTCTTTACAAGTTTCACATGTTATATCATAACAAGAAATAACATTCAGGCACCTGGAGTCGAGAATTTAGAGATCTCTCGACAGCAGCCCAGGCCTCAGCCCTTCTAGCTGTTGTTTCCTAATACCAAGTGACAAAGAGTTATAAACAAAATAGCTTGGAACTTGAGGTTCATAAGGACACCCATGGCAACTCTAAGGTAGGGTTCGGTTACCGTTCAGGAACAGAAGAGACAAAGATTGTGGGAATAGAAACGTGTTTGGTTGGAAAGACGGAGACATAAAAATACATATCCAATAGTTTTGGAGTGAATTTATACTTCCAAAACAAGAGATAAAGAGACGCATCGCTCTGTCCCTACTGCCTTTGTCTTTTCTGTCCTGAGACAGTCGCCAAATGTTACCTAAAGATGGATGAAAATTATAAATCCACCTGCATGGCTTCAATCTGCCTTAGGAGAGGCCTTGTAGAATCAGGAACTTGAGTAATCAGCTCCTCACATCGACGTTCACTTGCCTAGAGAGCACACAAAACTACACATCACAACTAGAAGTAAATAGAGAATAATGCAAAAGCAAAAGTAACTTTACAGCAAGGTAAGATAAAGTTCAACGTACCTGATAATATTTTTGAAGATCTTCAATGTCCCTGCATAGCATGTCCTCTCTAAAAACAGCCTACAAAACCAAAAGTCAATTAAGAACTTATGCTAGAGAGTCATTTCAAGCATATCAATAGGCACAAATCAACAATGTTAATACAATTGAGTATAACCTCCTGCTCCTTTCTACTCAAAGTTTGTCTTAATTCTTCAAGTGCCTGAACTAGCATAGACTCGCGTTCCTCTGCCTCTCTTAGATGACTCTCTAATTCAGTTCTGGCCTCATTATCAGCACGTGCCTCTGCTAATGCTTCAGCCTTCTTGGATGCAGATAAAGCATCCGTATAATACTCTTTCTGGGCTGAAAGCTCTGCTTGGTGTTTTTCTATTGTTTCTTGCAGCAAATTCTCTGTAGTTGTCTTGTCCTTTTTTATACTCTCTACTTTATTCTCTTCCACCTGGAAGTGGAACAAAAAAGTTAATATTGTTGATACAATACAGGTTGATGCCAAAAACAATGACCAGAAAAGGTAGATATATGAATTGAATTACATAAGAAACTCACATAAAAAGGTGTTTTAGCAGCTAATCACATGAAAATCATAACACAAGGAAGCTAACAAAGAACAGGATTTAATTTCTGAATTTGCAAAGAACATTCCTTCAACTTTCATTTATTTGCAAGCAATATGTATTAGTCATCGATTCAGATGACATCAGAATCTAAGCACGTCTTCACAAACATTAAAATATTGAATGTAGAATCAAATTTAAAAAGGCCCCGCATATTATCAATGCTCAATCATCTTATGCAAATTTGTGACAAGCTCAGAAAACTTTCAACAAAAAAAGGCCAACAAAGTCCAGATACAATAGTCCATCCCATCATGTAACGCAGCATATAGCGAAGATAAAACTAAAGTTCTCGAGCCCTAGGGTACAGAAATCTAAAGAATATTCTCTGGTATTTTTATTGAATATGAATAATAGTCTTGATCTCCATAAAATAAACTAGACATCCCTATTTATATTAGTGCTAAAATCCTTTATAGGAAGGATTCTTAATTAAAACTTTCCTAACTAATAAAATTCATCTAATATTGGGATTTTTAAATAGTAAAATACTAATTAAATTATAAGTCCTAAACTAAGTAGGAAACAAATAATTAAAATCCAAAATTAACTAGGAAAATAATTAAAACATAAAAGCAATAATTCCAAGCTTTATATCATATGTTTTCGGGGACTTCTTTTCAGACTTGACCTTGTCAATCTAGTCAATAGACTTTTGGGATAATTGTTCTATGTCAGTCTCCCCCACTTGAGAAAAACTAATCCTCAAGTTATCTATTAGAAATTGAACTCTTCTACCCCAAAGAAACAAATACTCTGAATATAATATTGTAGTTAACTTATTCACAAAGTAACATATCTTTGATATGTGAACTTTAAAATTTAATTTATGGTGTATGTATAGTAAGGAAAAATCAATATCTGATGTTATTTTTTATGTTCATATGAAGTCCACTTGTAATTCTTGCCCTTATTTTTTTTACTTCAAACTCGAGTTTATCATCTATGTCCTCAATACTTCAACCATTGTATTTACAGGGATCCTAAAATAATCTTCAATAATATCTTCAGAAGACTTGTCATAAATTACTAGGTCTTTAATGTCCTTGTTTGCAAGATCATCATCATAAAAATCTTCTTCATCATCTCCATCAGGTTTGCATAGACATCCTCATCATTGAAAGGCTCTTGCTCATACTGACATTCAATCATGTTGATTGATTTTTGTCTCTCGGGTTATGGTAGTTTGGCTTGATCTAACAAGGTCCCATGACCTAAGTTTCCTAAAAATATCTGATGTTATTTTTTTTGTTCGTATGAAGTCCACTTGTAATTCCTTCCCACGGTTTTTTTCCTTCAAACTCGAGTTCAACATCATCTATGTCCTCCAATACTTCAACCTTTAAAACATCCCAAAATAATCTTCAATAATATCTCCAGAAGACTTGTCATAAATTACCGAGTCCTTTATGTCCTTGTTTGCAAGACCACCACCACTACTACCACCATCATCATCATATAAGTCTTCTTCATCATCTCCATTAGGTTCGCATAGAACATCCTTGTCATCGAAAGGTTCTTGCTCATATTGACATTCAATCATGATGATTGATTTTTGTCTCTCAGGTTATGGTAGTTTGGCTTGATCTAACAAGGTCCCATGACCTCCATCAAGTTTCCTAATTAATAGAATCCATCTAGCATTAGGATTCTTAAATAGTAAAATACTAACTAAATTATAAATCCTAAGTTGTGCAGGAAAAAAATAATTAAAATCCAAAATTAACTAGAAAAATAATTAAAACAGAAAAACATTAATTCTAGGCTTTATATCAAATGTTTTCGGGTTTCTTTGCAGACTTCTTTTCAGACTTGACCTTGTTAATATGGTCCATAACCCTTGGAATAATTGTTCTATGTCATCATGAATTCAATGTTAACATAATAGCCAAAATATCATGATAATATTACATCAGCTACATCACAGTTTAGAATCAAATTACCTGAACTTTGGTCATCAAACCTTTCTTTTCTTCTTCAAGCTCTCTAATCTAGACTTTCAAAAAAGTGAAGATACATGCAAAACATTCCTTAGATCAGAAAGGCAAGAGTATTGGGATTAGATATTGAAACTTCAAAGTTCAGATAATCAGTAAGCCTGCTAGATACCTGAGCTCTTAATTTTCTAATAGTAGATTCTTGAGTAGCTTGCTTTTTTGAAAGCTCTTCACCTGGAATTCATAGGGAAAATCTTCAAATAAGAAGAGCACGTGAAACAAAAACCTCATTGCTCTGCAAACTCCACCAAATTGTTTCCTACCGTACAAAAATATTAAAAATAGAGGAAACAACCCTCTACAATTGTTGATAAATCAAGTAGTTATGTCTCAAAACCTTAATCCTGACTAGTCCTACAAACCATCATACTGCAAAGCTGTTCAACATGCAAAAAATCATGGAGTGCGAGAAATTATAGTATCTTTTCCTATGAAAGAATCGGAATATGCAGAACCATTCATTAAACATGGAATATAAATGTTTGTGTGGCTCTACCTTCAGCCATAACCTGATTAATAATTTCATCCTTTTCCTTCAGAAGAGCAGCAGCATCGCTTTTTTTGTTTTGCTCTCTCCTAAGTGTATCCCTTTCCTTTGTAAGAGCGTAAACCTGTAACCAAACATTCCAAGACAATATTAATCTCAGCAGTAGGAAATTTAAAGCATTATGATTAATTGCCATCGAAAAAGCAAAAAAAAAAAATCAACTTTAAATGCACAGAAAATCTCCAGGCTGAAACTCAGCATGCAAGTTGCAAATCTTTCACGCTAGCACAACATACTAACCTACCAAGAGGCATTGGTACTATCCAAAACTTTCAGGCTTTTAAATATCACCTGTATTCTCAATTTAAACCATTTCTATTTGGTAAATGATGGATATATTAGTACGAGTTTGAATCCCCCAAAAAAAAGAGGAGGATAAGCTATCCTCCATAATATGGTACAAAGAATAGGAAACAAAATTAAAAACAAACTAGACAAGATGCAACTCCAGTCGGCTGAATATGATCCATAGAGACTCCTTTAAGAGATCGTGAAGCAGAATGCTGTTAAGAAGCCAGCAAAACTCACAAAAGTTGCATTGAAAGGAGAGTTCTTAAAATTCTGGAACCAAATATTCCAAATCATAGCAAACACTGTACAAGCACAAGACATTTTGTCCTTCCTCCTACCAAAACCCACTAAATGTATCATCAACAAATCCCCCACCCAATCCAGGGACACCCACTGATTCCAAAACAGCAAAAGCCTCTTCCACTTATCTCAAGAACTAGAGGATGTAAGAAATTACTTTGGAATCTAGTAGCTATAATAGTGCAGCATGTGCACATGTGTGTTGCCCGTATCAAAATGAAAGGTATTGCAGATAAATGATCAAAACTTCTTTATCTAATAAGTGGAAGAGACAACAAAAAATAATATCATAAAATTGCACCTTTCTGGGATTATATGGAATACCTAACAGTAAACATTTTTCATCAGGTTCATTAGGAGGCCAATTGGGCTTTATACAACACAACATGGGATAGCCTCTCCTTCCCTCAATCCCTCCCCTCCCTGCTGTGAGTGGGATTTGAACCCACGCCACTTGGTACCATCCAAGTGACTTTGCCAGCTAAGCTAGATATAAACTGTAGACAGTACTCATGTGCTGATCAATATATGGTCGATAAGTATCAAAGCATGACATCTTAGTTATTACATATACCTCAATTAATAACTGCTCATTCTCCACAACCAATAACTAATCATTCTCTTTTGTTAAGAAATTGCAGAAACAGTGTGAGTGTGAGTGTGTGTGTGTGTAAAAGAAAAGGCATGTCATATTTTCAAATTTTAGGAGCATACCTTTCTTTCAAGAGTTGAAACCCGTTGATGGTATTCCTCTCTCAAAGACTCAATTTCTGCATCATTGGTTTTTCTCTGTTCCATAAAATTCAGCGATAAAAACATCATATTCAGGCTATAGAGAAAGTAAAGAGAAATCATTATCTTATCAACCAATAGTAATATTTGTAAAAACAAGTGGAACCAGAGATCAAAACAGAATAGAGGAGAGTAGATGAGATGAAGATGTTGTAAGTGAACACATACACACACAAAAATGGCAAATTATTTTTTTGATAAAACCCAACTCATGCAAGTTAACATGCACATGACAATAAATTTTTTGGGTCAAATTAAGGACTAAAGAGCAAGTGTCGATGTTATAGTACTTATTATAATATAAAGTTTGCCAAACAAGGGATGTTTTACAGCTAGAAGCATAAAATTCTGATAATGGCTTACACATATAGGTGCTTTAGGTAAATATACAACATCATCGTCAAAAAAAAAACACCATCAAAATAGCAATCAAAAAGACAATAAGAATTATTTTAAGATAAAAAAATACAACCCATGTAGAAAATATAAGAACAATCTTTGCAACACAAACTAATTGAACTATCCAGATAAAATGTAATTAGCACAAACCAGATTTTCTTTAAAAAGGTGCAAAAAATAACCATTTTACCTTAATGCACACATATGCACAAAGTACCTAAACCAAATTAGCTTGAACGTAGAAATAGTTAAAATTTATACAGACCTTCAATTCCCCAATAACAGCTTTCAGGTGCTCATTTTCATTCATCAACTTCGCGATCTCATCAGCCTTTGCCTGGAAGAAGAACATCAGAGTTGGATTTTAGTTTAACATAAAAACTCAAAACAGAATTACAACATATTTTAGTTTAGACAACTAGCACTAAAAATTATCAATTTTGTTCATCAAAAGTTCTGTTGTTCAAAATTTCAATAGTATTCTTAACAAAAGAAGAGAAGCACAAGAAGAGAAGCGCAAGCAACCATCATCATTGTAAAGGTACTAATGTAGCTCTTGAGAGCAGAAAGGTGAAGGTGATATGCCTTGAGGGCTGGGTTATTCACCATGCCAGAACAATCATAATTTGAGAAACATGAGAGGACAAAACTTTAATGAAATGTGAAGCACGAGCATCAGATTTGACACTCACAAATCACGGTGATATTAGTCCATCATGAACAAGTGTTATGCGGACAGGAGAAAGAAAACATGCTAAAAATCATTCAAAAATAATATAAAAAAAATCAAGCACCACAGAGGTTGGTCAAGCTTAGTGTAAAACAATGACAAGACAAAAAAAAAAAAAAAGAACTAATAAAAAACTGGAGAGGGTCTTGCTATCCACTATAAATTATAGGGCTATCACGAAGATAAGAATGTTGAATCGACCAGTGAAATATTCTAAGAAAATGAGCATAGATGCTCCGGTGTATTTTGATGGTGGTATGTATACTGTAAAAAGCTCAGTAAAGACCAAAATTGAATGTTTTGCCCAGCATAAACATATAATGCAGTCCAATTTTGAAAATAAGAGTAGCGATGCATCAATGGGGCTCAGTTTGAAGACTTTTTTTCCAGCATAATATATCTGTGCAATGTAGTAATACCTGAGCTTGCCTTGCAGCACCTTGTAATGCAGTTTCCATCATTTTAATCTCAGTCTTCACCTTCTCTAGTTCAAGCATGGAATCTATAGAGTCTGATATATTCAACCCTGAGCTAAGGTGTTGCTCTTTACTGCCAACTTTGCCATAATTGACTCCCTCGTCTCCTCCTACTGTCTGATCATTTCCATCGTCTACCTTAGAAACTGATCCAGAAACCATTTCTGAAGCCTCGCCTGAGGGAGATGCAGTGGACAGGGAGAGTTCACAAGCCATGTCACTCACTTCAGCACTAATTATTGGCTGTGAACTGGATGAATCAACTGCAGCTTCAGCTT
Source organism: Populus tomentosa (assembly GCA_018804465.1). NCBI lineage: Eukaryota > Viridiplantae > Streptophyta > Magnoliopsida > Malpighiales > Salicaceae > Populus > Populus tomentosa. The sequence continues at coordinate 15,986,582 of CM031969.1, read as the reverse complement.
GGGTATCACTTGAAGCCTCTGCTTGGTTATCACTTGATGCTTCAGCTAGGACATCATCTGATGCCTCAGCTTGCATATCGCTTGATGCCTCAGCTTGAATAGAACTTTGTTCTACAGTCTCCTCAGCTTGTGTCTCTTGTTCATCTATGCTCCCGTCATGAAACACATTATGTGACTCGTTATGTAAGATGGAAGCAGCCTCGACTTCATCAACCCTGGGTGCTTCTGACTTGATCTCCAATGTATCTGAATTTTCAGCAGGCCCTACCTCTGAAATCTCTTTCCCCTGTAATTCATCAGCTGAATCTGGTATTTTAACATCATTGACATCTGGCTCAGGAGGTTCGACAGACTTAGGTTCTGATTGCAATTTGGATTCGAGTTCAGCTTTGCCAGAGTCTGAAATGACACCATCTTTTTTCTCAGCAATCTCTAGATGCTCGCCATCTTTTTTTCTCTCAAGCATTTGATTTTCTTCTAAAGCTGTGGTTTGTTCAGTGTCAGAATTTTGTGACTCTTTCTCCTCAACAGTTGATGATTTCTGTGGAGATACGGTTTTCTCTGAAGATTCAACTGTATTATCCTCGCTTTTTTGCCCCATAAAGGACATAACCGGCCATAATCCCGAAGCTGGAAAGCAAAAGGAACGAAGATTCTAAATAAAATTGGTCTCAATACGCACAAGTTAGAGCATTTAAACAGAAGTGCAGAAAATGCAACCATGTTGTTCCCTAGTTTCTCATTAAACTTCAGCACAATACAACATATTACCAATTAACTTCCATGCTCTAGTGCACGAAGGTCTACATTCTTGCAAAGTAATGAGATCAACCACCTATTTCTAATCCACCATTATAACTTAAACACAGTATGCATGAGCTCAAGCATTCAACATGGTGTAACTTAAACAACTAGGATATTTAAATCTGTCTAATAAACGAATGTAGACTAATCATTTTACTTGAAAACTGTAATAAAATAATATAAATAACGAGTAAAAAGTAGTGGTGGTAGTAGGTAAAGTACCTTCAGTGCTGGTACTAGAATCGGGTTTATCTTCGAAACCAAGTGCAGTGTCGAAATTCTTCTCGATATTCTTGACGCTCTCACTGAGCTTATTCACCGCCCCTGCTAGATCAGGGAAGTTCCCTAGCGAGACTTTCCCGCTAAACCAAGCCATCTCTTGTATAACGTACCCCCGAGCACAAAATAAGAACAATAAATCATCAAAATATCGTACCTAGAAAGAAGAACACACACGAAGATCCCATCGGGAAAAACAAAAAATTGAATCTATTTGGTAAGGTTTTGAATCGAATGCGATAGAATCTAACTGATTGAATTATTGAAAATTGAAAGTTTAGCGAATGGAGAGAATTGAACCTGGTTGGGGGAATGCGTTTTTGGGCTTCTTCTTGGAGATTCACGTAATGGCTCTTGGTGGTGGTGGTGGTGGTGGTATAGTAAAGAGTGTTGCTGAGCTGTTGATGGATTTCGGTGCCATTTTATATATATATATATATAGAGAGAGAGAGAGAGAGAGAGAGTGATGGTGATTTTCAAAAACGAGGAGGGACGTCGATTTGATTGCTCACTAAATAAATAGTACATGCACTTGTTTTGTTTTTAATTTTTAATTTTTAATTAATATATTCTTTTTTTAATTATTAAATTTAACTATTTTTAAATAATAATTAATCTTTTTATTAAGAATTACAATTGAAAAACATCATTATCACTTTGCCTTTTCAGTTTCAAAATCACATTTAAAAATATTTGAAAAATTTTTATTTTAAAAAAAAATTAATTTTTATTTTTTGTATTTTCAAATCTTAATGTGTTAATATCAAAACTAAATTTTAAAAATAAAAAATATTATTTTGATGTATTTTTAAGTAAAAATTATTTTAAAAATAATCATTATCACAATATTAAATGAATTTTTAGTGTAGCAAACTAAATTTTTTTATTCACGCTATGTCATAGAGCGGGTCAATTTTTTTCTAACATAAAAAAAGATATTAAAACAATAATAACTTGAGAGAACTCGGGTTAATTTGACTAACTTAAGCTCAAGACTCAATAAAACTAATTTTTAAGAATAAATTGAAAAAAAAACTTGAAAGATAAAAAATCAAGTCAAACCGGGTTCACTTTACTAACTCATAACTCACAATATGAAATTGAAATAAAAAAAATTACGTAAAAAAAATAACCTAGAAAAAAGGATCAAAGCTAAATAAATAAATAAAAATGAAAAGAAAAAACCTGAATCACACAAAATTAACCTAATGAACCTGCAATCTAAGATAACTCTATAAAAAGAAAAAACATAAAAGATAAGAAATCTTAAGACCTAATAGTCCAATATTAAAAGATAAAATTAAAAAAATTAAAAAAAAATCCAGATAAAACCTTTGTAGCTTGATTAACCAGCAATCCGAGATAACCATAGAGGAAGGAAAGGAGGAAAATAGAAAGTTCAAGACCCAATAACTTAGTGTCAAATGATAAAAAAAAATAAAAAAAAAACAAAGCTAAATCAACCTAATCTTTGAAATTAAAAATTATGGTTATAAGTCTAAGATAATCCTACATAAGACAAAAAAAAAAACTTGAACAAAATTCCCAACCATAAAAAATAATAATAATAATCAAAAGAATGAGGATTAAATCTAGTATAAAAATTAATGAAAGAAAATAATAAGGGACTTAATCAAAAAAGTAAAAGATAAAAAGATAATAAAAAAGCAATTAAAAGAATCAATACCAAAATTTGATTAAAAAAACCAAATTAATTAAAATATTGAGAGAAAAAAAAAATTAAAAAAACTATATAAAAAACAATTAAAAAATAAGAATCAAAATTAGATAAAAAAATCAAATGAAATAAAATGTGGAGGGAATAGTTGAAAGAAAAAAAATTCAAAAAATGATATAAAAAAAAAAACAATGATTCAATCTAGAAAATAATAAAAAAATAAAAAAAATCCAAAGCAAATAATGACCAATAAAAAAAATGATCCAAAATTTAAAAAACAAAATAAATAGGAGAACATCATGATTTTAAACTAAACTGACATGAATTATAAAAAATGGAGAGAGAAAATAGAAATGAAAGAAAAAAAGCCAACAAGTGTGCAAACTATTGTGATTTAAGTAACTCGCCCCATCTTATAAGGTCTACCTTTACTAGACACCTCAGATGATATGGTAGTTGGAAAATTTTAGTCACTAAACAATGTTGCATGCTCCACCCGAAAGGTGTAGGTGTCATCCACTAGATAATGCATGTCTCAGAAGCACTAATAATTTTTTATTATTTATTATTATTTCTATGAAAATACTAATTTGCCCCCAATTCAAATTGTGAATAACATAAAGACCATAGAAAAGAAAAATACTAAAATACCTTTTGACTCATCTTTTAATTTTGTTGACTATAAGGACAATGAAGCAATTGTTCTATTTCTAGGAAAAGAAAATTACATGAAAGTCCTCTTAGCTTTTTATTTTTTGTTGCCTTTGTTTATGTAAAAAAACATAAATTATTAAATTATGTTCCAATTAATTTACAAATGACCTCTAAGTTTCATGAAAAATATCATTTTACCCGTACAAATAAGGCAAAAACTTTGTAAAGAGAAAGACAAAAAAGTAATTACATAGTGTAAGTCCATTGTAAATTTTCTCACAATCTACCATAAATGACTTACTGAGCTCCTTTAGTTTTTTCATAACAAGGTTATACATACTTCCACAATTCATTTTATTGTTTATTTTAATTTTTTTTTCATTTAATTCATCAAACTTTTTTTTATTTAATCATTCTATATTTTGTAATTTTTTATTTTTTTAGTTAATGTTTAAAGTTCATTTCAGGAAAGTGAATTCCGGGGAAGTATTTTCTGATGTTTGGTAGTGTTATGAAAAATGAACTGAAAAATAATTTATTAATGAATTAATTTTTTTTTAAATTTATCTAATATATATAAAATATTTAATCACTTACAATAAAAAAAAATGAAATCTAAAATGTATAATGATGAATTTTTTTTATTATATCCTATATTCATACATAGCTTATTTTATAAAATATAACTATATATATCATATCATATTATAGAGAAATAAGCTTGTGAAATATTTTTTACTATTCTATGAAACCATTTATAATTCCATTACGTACGAAATACATCCGACAAAAACTATAGTTTTAATAATATTTTTAGCATGTAATAAAATTGGATAAAATATTAAGGTATAAAATTCACTCTAAACTAGTTTTTTTAAAAAATGTTAAAAAAATAGCACACTTAAAAAAAAAAAGGAGGTTCCCGCAGGCAAGTGAACAGTGCAAGAGAATTGCACTGTTCACTATTTTTAAGTGAACAGTGTACGCAATACACTATTCATGTTAATTGCACTGTTCATTGAACAGTGCAATTAACATGAACAGTTAAAAAAGCATGAAAACACAGGATTGACCCACCTCTGTCCACTGAGGAAAGTGTTTTCCTTTTTTTAACAAAAGAAAAACACTTTCCTTTCACAATGTTATAACTTTTTCGTTGACTGAATTTATTTTTCTTTGATTATTTTTTTTTTGTTCTTGCCAAACATAGAAAAAGCAGGAAAGTGAATTTCAGGAATTCACTTTCCTGCAATCAAATATGGCCCTAAATGAGATATTAAAGTTTTTTTAAGATTTTGGGTGAATTTAAAGTGATATGTTTTTACTTTGTAATATTAAAACATAATTAAAAAAACAAAAATGAGAAACAAAAACAACCTAGGTGGCCTATCTTAAATTCATGTGAAAAAAGTTACATTTAGTCTCTATATTTTAAGCTGATTTTGTTCTAAATTCCTATACCTTTTAGAATCTTAGTTTCGATATAAAATCTCATTTTGTTTATTTTTTTAGTTTTTCGATTTGAGAGTAGAAATAGAAGCTCGCAGGAAAATGGTGAGGGAGAAAGTAATTTTTTATTTATCATATTTTGATAACTAAAAAGTTGTTTTTGCTATTAATAATTTTCATTTTGACAAAATGAGTTTTATTAAGATTTTTTTTCCATTATCTTGATGAAAAATGTAGATCAGGGTTGCAAGATAATTCTTACCTCTTTTAATTTTGTGTTTTTGGATCAATTTAAATATATTTTCAGTTAAAAAATTGATTTATTGACATTATAAGAATGTTTATTATGAGTTTTTAGGTGAAAATATATTGAAAAATAAATTTTTAAATAATTATAAGTTAAGTTTAATAATTATTTTTTTTTTAAATTTGTTATTTTTTGGTTTTGTATGAATTTTGTAAATTGATGTAAATTAATTTTTTTTTATAAGAAATCATAAATATATTTTGTTTGTAATCTTTTTGATTTAAATAAAAAATGTGTTATAAATTTAAGTGAAAGTTTATTTAATTAAAAGTTAAATTTTAAACTTTAACAGATTAAAACATTTAACTTTTGAATGTTGTTTACACCTGCACTCATCGTTCTGCAAACATGGTATAAACGGTTGATAAATCCTAAACTTAATCTTCACCGTCGCTTTTTACAGTAAAAGAGGTCAACATGCAGAAATATAATGGAAATACCCCACAGTGTAAGCCATTAGTTTCCTCTTCCAAATTTCAAATCTCTCCCTCTCTCTCTCTGAATTTGAAGTGTCGATGGATTGAAACGATAAAGGAGATTACCGTCGAAGACGATTGAATCAGTTGAGAAATCGATAAATGCAATCACAATGACGTCATTTTTCCCGCCAGAAACGGTTGAATCAGTTAAAGGAGAACTAGGCAAAACGGATTTCACGCAGAGAAAACTGGTTTTCACGGAGTTCGGCTTGTCTCCGGTCGTCAGTGCCTCTCCGCTGCATACGTCGCCTCAAGAGAGGCTCCTCTTGCAAACCAAGCTACATGTGCTTCCGCGTTCTCCATTATCCTTTAAGTGAGCTCTCTTTAAGTATCTTTTTTCTGTTTCGATTCACATTAGTTTCTTTTATTACTAGTTGATTCGAGGTGGATGTGATTAATCTTGATTTTACTCTCTTTGAGATTGATAAATTGATTGTTTTAGCTCCATTTGAAGTGTTTAGAAGTGTTCAATTTCTCAGTCAGGCTTGCCGTAACGTTTTGCTTAAAATTGTAGAATCTTGATCACAATAAGGAATTGTTGAAATCGGAAAGCTTTACAGCATTTGGTTGATATGTTACATAAAATTGTTTTTTCCTTTTATCTACTTCTTGCAGGAAGTCAGAGTCTCCTGGAATATCTCTGCCACAGGCTAGAACCAAAATAATTAATGGCACTCCAAAGAGTCATAGGCAGTGTCATTGCAAGCAATCAAAGTGCTTGAAGTTGTGAGTGCTCCATTTGCGGCTTCATTGTGTATTTGTTGATGAATTTACTTAGTTATCGTTCTTCGTCGTTGTCTTCTGCACTTGTAGTAGGGTTCTTGTAATCAAATTTCAAAAACCTTTTGCCTTGCAAATGGCACTATTCTCATCCAATCGAATACCTCCACATGGATTTCCTTTACTGGATGCTGGATAACTAGCATGTGTTTATAGTACGTAGTATTGAAGAGCATTTTCTATATACGACTAAAAATTCTCGTCCACAAATTGGCAGGTACTGCGAGTGCTTTGCTTCTGGATCATATTGTGATGAATGCAGTTGTGCTAATTGTCATAATAATGTGGAGAACGAGGATGTGAGGAGAGAAGCTGCTGAATGCATCCTAGAACGTAATCCAAATGCTTTCAAACCAAAAATAACTGGCAGTCCGTGTACTCCTCCAGACGATGGGGTATGTACATTTCAATTTTCTTGCAGAGAAAGATCTGTTTATTCTGGTTATTAAATTTATCACTCGCCCATTGGCCGTTGCAAATTGCATATATATTAAATTATTTAGATAACTTGTATCTTGATTTGGACAAGAATTAGGATTTTCTTGTTTTATTGTGAATGTTGTATGGTGTTATTCAGTGCAATATCTCTTGTTTCTTTCTTTTCACTGTAGCCATTATTGTGCAATTAGGCATCTTTCTAGCTGTTGAAATAGATTATTTTGTTTGTGCCTTGATTGTTAACTGCACTGAGAATGCTTTGCTATAAGTGTAGGATGCGGCAGAAGATGTTTTGGTAATGGCTAAACATATCAAGGGATGCCACTGTAAAAGAACTGGTTGCCTCAAAAAGTATTGTGAGTGCTTTCAAGCAAACATTCTCTGCTCTGAAAATTGCAAATGTGTCAGCTGCAAAAATTTGGAAGGAAGTGAGCTAGGAATGGTTGTTACCTCGGAAAATCATTGCAAGACCAAAGCCCACATTCAGCAGGAAAATGCTAATTCATCCAGTGCTGTTGTATCCTCAAGCCATATCTTCCCTCAAGAATCCAGGAAAAGAACATTTCGAGAACTATTTGATTCTAACATGAGAGATACAGAAATTCGTGAGTTTACAAAACATCATGCGGTGAGTTTATATTTCACATGATGACTCAAGTACTGTTGTTACTAGATAGTTGATAAGAACATCAAGGTTGTTATTTCCATATCAGATTGATTACAAGAGCTTATTTTAAATGTTGATATGATGAAAATGATCCTTTAGCAGTTAACCTTGATTTAATGACAATGGCTGTGTACATGTATTGCATCTACGTCTTGATAGACTTCAATTTTTTTTCATTATATTTATTTCTTGGGATATTATCTTGATTTCTGCAGATTGAATCTCCATCTTTATTGCCATGTTTCTTGAATAGGCTTAGACATTTTGGATACCCTTTATTTCCTGTATATTATCGTTGTCTGTGTTGACTATGGCTTCCACTTACCTATCTCCCACCTCTTTTAAATTTTGTTTTTTGTTACTCTAATCAGGTGGATTCAGTTGGAGTTCATGTTTCAATCCCAACCTTACGTGCTGATTGTGTTTGTCAAATTGCTAGTTCTGCAGCATTGGGCTCTTTAAAGCTTACATACAGGTTAATATATTTGCCACTGATTCTTTGTTTTTCCCCTGACTGTTGACAAAGTTTTATGTCTCCTAATCTCAATTTGCTGACTAGTGTTGATGATCTCTATATCAGATCTCTCTTAGCAGATGCTATTCATCCATTGGACACTAGAGAGCTCTGCTCTCTTTTGGTGGTTGTATCAGACGCTGCAAAGTTTCTAGCTGGTATGGACTTGTATAGATAGACCCACTTATTCTTATGAGAGGTGAAGAACTTAAACAGACATGCGCACATTGAACACTCGAACACATATATACCAAAATATGATCCGGATTATTTCCATCTCTCTCTCTCTCGACTGAAACCAGTTATTCACTTCCATAATTTACCAATGGGTTGTTGGCTTGTCGCGGAATTGGTTTTTGCATGGGGTGTTGTCTCATAATCATACATTGCCAATCAGCTTTATAAACAACGAACATACTGATGAGTTAGACATGTTGCTTGTCACATAGTAACAAATGAAAATTACTAAGCAAATTCATAGAAAAACCTTTTCAAGAATTTCTCATCATGTTCAACAAGCTGTCTACATAAATGAAGGGTACTGCAAAAGTTGCAAAAACCTGATATTCTAATTTCTGCTGGAATTCTCATTCCCACCAATCTAATTTTGTTGACAAATATCTAGTTGCCAACCCAAGCTCTATTCGTTTGTACAAGCTTATTTCCTTTTCTATCTTTGTTTACATGCCCAGGTCTATGAGGTAAATTCTATTGCATCTACTTGTAAGAGTAATGCGAGTAATGGAATTTAACACGGTTTAATGATGCATTCTCTCTTTCCAGACGAACACTGCAAGGCACAGATAAAAGAAGTAAAAGAATACCAGATGGCCTGTGATCTTGAGAAAGATTGCAAGAAAGAACCGGATGTTCATCAAGTTGTTCCTCATAACCAATTTCCTGGGAGCCAAACTGATATAACAGTCATGGATAATTCCAGATCTTGTGACATTGGCATGCAGGATGGAGGGCCGTTTTCATCTGAAGGAGATTACTTGATGTGCGACGAGAAAGACAAATTGTTCACAAGATCTGCTTCCCTAGACCAAAATCTGAATCTTGGATGCAATGAAAATTTCACGGAGGAGCATGAAAGACTTGTTCTGACATGTTTACGGGATTGCCTTGGAAAGCTCATCGATTTTGGAACAATGAAAGGTATGGGTCTGCCCTTCATCTTTCCAAATAAATACAAAAACTACCAGTTTGAAAGCTTGTCAACAATTCAACATTAAAAACGCATACTACAATAAATAGAACCTCCAGGAAGTCCATCTACGACTAGCTATAATTAGAATCCAACAATTTGATGTTTGAGTTGGGAAAAAAAATGTGAGAACTTCATTGAAAGTTGATAAAAAATATTAAGCGCATATTATCTCCGAGAAGAATTAATATCGAACAAAGAGTACATTAATGTAAGAATTCTAGGATCGGTGACCTTTTATTCTGAAGTACCAGCTTCATATCGATTAGTGATCTGTTTCAAATTTACGTAATCAACTGGATATAGATCAATGGAGGAAACATGCAGCAAGATTCTTCCTCATTCTCTCTAATATTACATGTTATATAAATGAGGCTTTACAAGCAAGTCCAGTTTCCTATTCAACACAAGCGTCTTGATTTTTTCCTTGGTGCTCATCAATATATATGTAAAGTTAGGTTATTTTTCTATAAAATTTTTTTTTGCCTTCTGTCAATTGACCTATAAGTCAATGTGACTTCATCATCGTGTTTTTTGCATTGCTGGGGAATTGTATTTCATTAGGGAGTCCGTTCGAACATCTTAGCACTTGCAACATCAAAGCAAGACCTGAAATCTGATTGAGAAAGCTGCTGCAATGACATGGTAAAATCTCATGGCAGAGACGACCCTGAAGCAATTCGTCCCGAAGCAATGTTATCGCCACCTAGTGGTCACAGGCGACCATAGAAAGCTGTGTTTTTCCATCATCTCATGCACGTCACATACAATCAAAATTGGACAAAATATCCGTGAACTTCAGTTGGGACAAAAGGTACTGTAGATAGTTGCATCGACTGAAAAAGGTGATAAACCTCAACATCTTTTCAACACTGGTTCAATTCAATAGCCTTCTGATGTAATAAAAGTAGGGAATAGTCAATCTCATTGCAAGAGTCGTTTTTGTCAGGAGCAAATCACATTACAACCCATCTATTTTCCATGCCCTTTTTGTAGAAAAACTTTGATTCGTTTTAATCAATCCTTGTATTCTTGTGTGAATTTCCCAGTGTTTTTCTTACTGGTCATTGTCTAGTACGATGTTAAGCGTTCTGGACTTGCATTGAAGCGTAAGAGCTGGTGGCCTGAAGGGCTGGAGAGCAAAGTGATGATGACACGCAGGATGGGAGAAGACAGTGATTAAACTCGATGCATAAAAAGCTTTTGGGCCACCAAATGAAAATGCTGGTATGCCAACAAGGTAAAGCTCAAAAGGAACACACCTGGCTACATTTCAAAGCATGATTCACTGGCCTAAAATATCTCTAACCGACTTCTTAATGATCTGGAAAAGCTCTTCCCTGTAAGCCAAAAGGAACACCCAAATAAAACAAACCATGTGAAATTCCTGCAAGCCAAGGTGTATTTTTGTAACATCAACAGCAACAAAACCAAAAGGTCAGTGCTTTTACTTACCGATTGGGTTTGAGCAAAAGATATCGATATACAAACCACTGAAATGGATGGAAAATCTTCAGGTTAGTATTATATAACAGAAGACAAACGAACGCTTATTATTATAATTTTTTTATGAAATCATGTGGTCCACGAACAATTGTTGCAAGAACTTAAAACTTCTCTTTCATTTGTTCTTGCGTTCTCAGAAACCACAAGTTGGGTTATATTACTTACCGAAGAATAAAGGATGCCAACGAATTCTAGTGCACTTGGGACGACAGGCAACTTGTCAACGGCCTATGCATAGAAGGGAAACCACAGATAAATAATTTGCTTTCTTTTCATGGCGGAAGCCAGCAAGATGATCAAGCTGTGTGCTGACATGAATATTTAATTTCAAAGAACTTGGCTACAAAAAGCACGAAAATAAGGAAGCCATCTGAAACAAGGCAATTCTGAAACCAGGGGGGTCATAAAGAAAAAAGCTTCACGTTGCCTGAACCAGAAAAGGTTAGGGCTGATCAATCTCTTCATACATGAAAAAGAAAGAGAGAGAGAGAAAGAAACGCAGTGGACGTCTCTAGTGATGACCACGCAAAAGCTTCAACAGTGTTTAGAAATACGGTGGTGGTTGGTTTTTAAAGTTTTTTTTCACTCGAAAATATATTAAAATAATATTTATTTATTTTTTAAAAATTATTTTTATATCAATACATCAAAATAATAATAATTTTTTTAAAAAATCAAATTTTGCCCAACCTCCATACCTCCATTTAGAACGCAAAACCAAATTAACAGGGGCTTAATTATCATCAATCTCTACGGCACTTCTTTAATTATAAACTTTAATCACTTTTGCTCCTCTAATATTCGAAAGAATGAGTCATGTAAATCACCGTGATGACATTTGCTGATGCCCAAACAGCTACCAGTGCTGCAAAACCCAAACCGACAAAAGCCAGCCTATCTTCAGAATCGTCCCACTGTTTCGAACCAATCAAGAATATATCAAAAAACCAGAACCTTTGCACGGCCAAAAGCGATTTTACTTCAAAAAAAGCAAACGAGGGTTAAACAAGCATCCTTTCCTACCATCAACGAACTTGAGAAGATTTCAACTTTACAGAACACAAGAAACCGCAACCGCAAGGGGGAGATGATAATAAAATAAATGACCTAGCAGACCACATTTTGACTACGAGGAGAGCAAAATCAAAGAACAAGAGAAGGGAGAGGTTAACACTCACAATGTTTTGAACAGACTTAACAATGCTGAGGGAGGTTGATGACTCAGAGCTTTCCCCAGTAGCCTTCACAGCAACAGCAACACAGTTCTGCCTCTCTACAGTGCAAAATCATCTAGACTCAAGCAAGAATGGCAACAAAAGCACAAGCATCAACGCGATAAGAAATTTAACTGGGTGAACTACAGCAACTTGCAACAATATTACAGCGACAAAACAAGGATAGGCAGTTCCTCGTGCATACAACAGACTTTGCGAGTTTAGCCAGTTGCTACAATCACTAAAGTGTAAAGTCCCGTGGATAGAATGTCGAATCTTAAAACCAAAGAAAATCTAGAACCAGACAATTTAAAACTTTGCTCCCAGCTCGCCATGAATCATTTGAGAAAAGAGCCCATCGCTGGGAATAAAGGTAAGGAATTTCCCGGTTCTGCCTTTTGTATTCAATAATTTGGCCCGATAAACATAACCAGGTTCTACTAGCTACTAATATGTTTACTGAAATAAGCAAGATGACTTGAACAGTTGAACTAAACCATAAAGCTCATGAACGTAAAATGCAAAGTAGATCCTTTAGAATCCATAATTCTCACCTTTAATGGTAGAAAGTGGGAGCTTTTGAAGAGTCCTGAAAGGGATCCTTTTACCATGGACCAACAACGGTGGAGAAGGTAAGTTTGCATAAATGGAAGCCATGTCTTCTTCCTAAAATAAAACAGCAGAAAGAAACTATCAATTTTTGAGAGGTTTATGAGATAAAGCTGAGATTATACTCCATAGTTAAAAAAAGAAAAATGGGTTTCAGAATTTGTACTTTGATTGCGAGAGCGAGAGCGAGAGGTCGAAGCGCCCACAGAAATGTCTAGGTTTTGTTTGTGACTAGGAGCTTTTTGCCCTCGTTAGCGACCAATTTAGTGTATTTTTTTTTAATGCTTTTGCATTGTGTTTTTAAAAATACATTATACTTATATTTTTTTTATAACATCAACGTAATAAAATCAATAAATGTTAAAATATTTGTAAACATATAAATTTAATACATTTTTTAAAATAAACAATAATATAAAATACATTTTAAAAAACAAGTTTAACTGTATTACAAAATACAAAACAATTAGTAAATGTAACTATGTGTCATTTCAAAGAATATGAGTTAATTTCTAACACAAAATAAATAAAATGCTAATATTATAAACATGTTTTCGAGTATTATTAAAAAAATTAGGGTTAATTATACTTTGCCTTTTATAGTTTGTTTTTTTATTCCTTTGTTTTCATTTTTTCAAAATTTGCATCCTAAAATTTATAAATTTATAAGACGTAAAGTTTACAGAATTATCATTATATTTTATTTAATTATTAAATAATTATTATAATATTAATATTATAACTTCAATTTCAAACACATAATTATCATTTTGGCATCAAACTAATATCATAACTTACAAAAAATGATAAAAGAGCTAAAATTTTCATGATAGTATTTTATCTAATACTATTTATAATTGCCTATAATATAAACAGCGTAGCCCTTTCATTGTAGATCTTTTTATTGTTTATCCTCTCACAATTAATTATGGATCGTAATCCCTTTTTTAATAAATTCTCATTTTGATATTCATACTTTTTCTCTGCATAATTAAGTCTTTTTAAGTATCAAATTGTATTTTTTTTTGAAGAAAAAGTTAAATTAAAAGATAAAAGATCCAAGTGAAAATCTCGATTAATATAAGTGGTTTCTTAGAATTTATTTGAAAAATACATTTTAGTCCTTTTTCTTTTGAAAAATACATTTTAACCCTCTATCTTTTTAATATATTAATTGACCAATCCCTTTAATTTCAGAAAAATTAATTTCAGTACCAAACTTTATTTTTATCATTTTCAGTCTTTTTTGAGTGGAAGGAAAGAGAAACTCATTGAATTCTGATTTAACGAAAGAAAGTTGTGATTAATATTAAAATAGTTAATATTGTTTTATTATAATGAGATTACAAGTATTTAAATCTTAGTACTATGTTTTTATTATTGTGAAAAATGAAATTTAAAATATTATATGAACTAATAATTATTTTATATCATGCTTTGATTTTTATGCTTTATTGTTAATATACGATCATTATAAAATTGTTCTATTCTATTAATAAAAAAATTGCATTCTCAACTCACATTAATATCAATGAATGAAAAAGATTAATTCTAAATGGTTTCTTTTGACAAACATTCTTAAATAAATAAATAAAATTGATAAACTCGGATATATTGGTTGAAGGAAGGTCATATTTTTTTGTTTTTTCTGTTTTAATTCAAGAATGAAGAAATAAGCTCATGTTGCTTTGTAGGCAGATACATAAAGAAAAAGAAGAAGAAAATAATCTTACTACAAGCATCTTGGATTAAGACTTAAGATTTTTTTTTTCCTCGAAAAAAAAGCTTATTACTTAATTTTGTAATAGATTGGAAAGTTAGAACTTTTTTTTATACTCATTAGATCGCGGATTGGCAGAATAAACTTAAAAAAATTAAAACAAAACTATATTATTTTAATATTTTTTTTTAAAATTAACAATTAAACTTAAATATGCCATTAACTATGATTTTTTATTTTAAACTTTCTAGCATAAGATGGATTGATTAATGATAATAAAATTGTGCGGAAGGATTAAGGCTATGTTGTCGTCATCGTTGTATTATATATATATAAAAAAGAAAATTGAAAAAGAAAAGGATACATCTTGTTGAGGAGGTGATGAAAGCTTCAAAGCAAGCACCCATGGCATGATGCTGAAATTGTCTGCAATTTGCTTTACAAAATAACTCCATGCTGAAGATGGGGGATTGAATATCCCCCCATATATGCACATTGAAAACCAATTTTTGGATTCAAATTTCTTCCATCACAGACACAAGATTTTGTTGGAGTATGATTTGTAAATTTTGCCCCCTTTTCTTGTGACATTACCATCCATACTCCTGCAATCAGTATTTTTTTCAAGATGAGCTTAGTTACATCCCAGCCTAATAATCCCAAGGTTTCATTAATAAATAATCTATTTGCATCAGCAAAGTGTATTAGTTTAACATGTGATATTATTATATTCATTTAAATATATTTATTATTTATAAAGACTTAATTTATCTTTAATATTCATATAATATAATAAATGTTCTTGGTTGATGCTCTCTTGAATACTGGACATTTATTAGAGCTATAGAGATTAGTACATATTATATTCTTTTTTTTTTATGAAAAGAAACAGTTGTTCTCATAAACTAAGGTATAAGGGATACCTAAAACTAATATACAAGTACTTATCATAAGACATGTACGTTAAATTGAACCGCATGAGAATTTTATATGTAGATATCATTTATATTTATGAAAAGACTCACGTAATAGTTGTGTAAGTGATCCACATACTTGAAATCACTAAGTTATTTTCTATAAAAAATATCATATTTTAATCGTGTTACATGCTATCTTAATTGAGGTAACAAAGGAGTATACGTTAAATATAACGTAAATTATATGAAGTTACTTGAGTGATTAAGAGAGGATTCATCATCCTAGGTAAATTAGGGAAAATGTTTCATATGCTCTCAAATAGTATTGACTGAAAAATCCTTGTTTAAGGTGAAATGATATTTGAAAAGAGTTTCAAATTTTATTCAAATAATCAGTGACTATTATATAGAGAACACACATAATTTAACATGGTAGACATACAACATGCTTTAATGTTAAATCAGAAAATTATTGATGAAAGGATATTAAATACACTGAGAAACCGGTCACTAAAAGGTTAAATCAAATCACTAATGACCTTTCTAATATTTGGAGGATCATGACACGTTGTTAGATGGCGCATCTGATCTTCAAATATAACTTAATCAATTGTTGAATTGATAATAAATTAAATTATTTAATTTATTTAATTAGAATTATAATTTATATTTGGGTCAGCGTATTAAGAACCTAATAGGTTATACATATTAAGAGTCATTAGTCAGAAATTAAATTGGGATGGTTTAATTAAGTATGACTTGATTAAAATATATTTTAGAAATTAAGGATTATAATATAATTAATACAAGGACTATATTTCTAGACCTAGAAAAATCAAGTAAGGACTTGATTGAGTTAATTTCTAAAATTATCCTGAATTAATATATTAATATTATTCAAAGAAAAAAAAAAGATATTTTGCCAATTTATAAGGCTTTTCATATTTTCTTATAAATAGTACACCATGCCTTTTATTTTAATAAGGTTGTCTATTAAACAAAAAAATTATGTAAGTCACAGAATAGAAAGCTAGCACTCTACGCATAGAAATCCCTCTCTTCTAAATAGAGATTTATGAGATTTCTAACTAGTGCTTCATGTGTATTATCGTCGGAGACTGGACAATTGGAAGAAGATCAAATCTTATAGGAATAAACCCCTAAACAACTTTTGATCTGTCTAACAAGATCGTAGAGACTCCAAAAAGAATTTTTTTTTATTGTTTCTGCTGCATGTATAATATTCAGAAACCCAATAGCGGTCTCAGAGCCTTTGTTAGACAAATAGGGTTGTTGATTACATATTTTAATTGTTATTGACTTTAATTATGAATTAAATTTGTGTGCAAATTAATTTTTCAAAAAAGTATTTTTTTCTCTTATTATTCTTTATGGTTACCACTTTAGCTAGATTTGACCGAAATTCACCACTGATATGTTTTTTCTATATATATTAAATTGTTTTAGGTGGCTACAATAGCCACTAATAGCGAAAACTACTAGTAGTGACACCACCTTTGCTAGTGCACTTGATTGTGTTATGCCTACAACCAGATGCCGATGGCAAAAAAGCCACAACAATGCCAGACTAGAGCAACACGAGAGCTGTTGCCCTGTGCTGCCACCAAGTGCAATGACAGTATT
Organism: Populus tomentosa; assembly: GCA_018804465.1. Taxonomy (NCBI): domain Eukaryota; kingdom Viridiplantae; phylum Streptophyta; class Magnoliopsida; order Malpighiales; family Salicaceae; genus Populus; species Populus tomentosa. The sequence goes on along the minus strand of CM031969.1, from coordinate 15,969,716 downwards.
GTTGCGGCTGCTGATGGCTGCCACCAACATGGGCAGACCATGTTGGCAGCAATAAGGCTGTTTTAGCATGTAGAAGATAGGGAAAAAATTACAATTATACCCTTGAGCTTTGTTTATGGTTTTTTGAGTGGGAGAATTACAATTCTACCCCTCAACTTATATCTAATTACTTTTAGTATATTTGGGGCTGAAATTATGATTTAACCCTTCATATATGAAATAATGATTTTATATTAAAATTGAAACCCTAAGTTAAACTAATTATAGAATTAAATTTCCTAATTAGATTAGAATTGAATTGAATTGAATTGAAATGAAATGTTTAAATCAAATTTTCTAGTTTTGTCATATCTTAATAGGATTAGGATTTGATTAAAATTTTTAATTAAATAATGTTTATAAAAATGGTTTTTCTAAAGTAAAGATAGTTTTTAAACCAAAGTATTTTTATTTAATTGATCCTAAAATAGTTTAGGATATTAATAAGAATTTTAATATGATTAATTTTCTTATTAAATTTTGAAAAATAGTTTTTCAATAAAAGATCTATAATAAATTGGGAAATTATCAAATTGGATTTGAATTTAATATTTCTAAGTGTCAGAAATTGTTTGTTTTTTTTTTTTAAATTGAACATAAAACCAGTAATTAGAATTGAAGCATGCAATAATTTTAGTATATATATATATATATATATATATATATATATTAATATGTTCTTATGCATGATGAATGATTATGGACATTAAAGACCAATGCGATTGTGTTTTTATGGTTAAATGATTGTAATATTAAATCGGGCTTATGTGTTCTATCTTATTTTTATTTTTTTCTTATGGGTTATAATTTCTTTCCCATCTAATTCCCCTCAAATGTAACTCGAGGTTTCTTAATTAATTATGTAAATGTTATGTAATTTAAAAATGTAGAAATTTAGATAGGAAATTATTATGTAATTCAAGACAAAGAAAGAAATGGTGATGAAGGCTATAACCGATATGCTTGCAATAGACTTATAGAGACTTGTTACAACTATCTAGGATTTGACAATTGGACGACTTGTGGTTTGCGACAACCTAGCCTTTAAAAAATTATTCAAAACAAAAAAAGATTAGATCTTTAGGTAATAAATCTCAAAACAACTATAGATCTATCTAACAAGATCCTATAAACTCCTAAATAATTTTATTTTATTATTTCAGCTGCGTATAATATTCAAGAACTCAACAAAGTATTCATTGAGACTTGTGATGATAGGAAAAAATAACCTGGTCATATTTATATTTGATGAATAGGCAGTGAAATTATCCTTCTGCTAGCATAATTTCTTTAGAGAAACCAGCTATGAGTAACAACAATTGGTATTTGTTTAGTTCTATTCTTTGTTAAATCTATTCTGCATTTAATCAAAATCCATTTCTTGGTTTTTGGGAAGTTGCAAATAATTTTTTTTTTTATTGTAACATGATATGTAACATCTGTTATGGTAAACTCAATCAACCACTTGCAATTACCAACTATCAACCACCCGATCACTAGCTGCAGCCACCAATTATCAACCATCCAACCACCACTTGAAGTTTGAATTTTTTTTACTTTCAATTTGTGTATAAATAGGCAGCTAAGTTTATGCTATTAAGTGTAGGAAAGACAAGAGAGAAACACTAGAGAGAAAGATAGGGTGTGTATTAAGAGTTTCTTGTTTGTATTTTGTAAGCTTGTTGTTTTGAAATAAAACCGTGTGTTTTATCCCCTCTGAGTGTTCCAAAGCCACCACCAGTGGTTTCTCCCTCCAACAATTGATATTAGAGCCCCATTCGTTAGAAAACAAAAAAGTTTTGGGATATACCTAAATTTTCAAAGTTGTCAAAAACATATTTTGATCATTTCACAGTGTAGGGTTCATCCATACGAACTCAATGGTGCAAAAATCAGCTTCATTAGAGACGAAGGTAGCCCATACACGCCACCTGAAAGTCCGGTATTGTAGCCCACGCGCTCAGAGGAAGAAGACGATTGAGCCACACGCATGTCATATTTGAGCCGTAAGCCGAGCCACCTGCCAGCCACCAGCTGAGCTGAAGAATATTCCTAGTTTAACCTCAGCAAACCGCCCGACGTCTAGAATCAGTTTCCTGACCGGTTCAGCCCATTTTTGCCCCATCTTCAACCAAGTAAGACCGGTTCCCTACTGTTTTGAGCATTCAGAAATGATCTACAGTGTTCGTTTTGCCAAATTCATCTTCTAGAAGGTGATATAGTTATTCAAAGAGCAAAATGACTACAGAAAATGCACAGACACTCATCCTGAAGCTAACCAAAGACAACTATGATAATTGGTGTATCAAATTGAAGGCATTTCATGGTTCGCAAGAGTGTATAGAGATTATGGAATATGGTTATGATGAACCAGAGTCTAAAGAAGCAGAAGATTCATTACAAAAGGCACAAAAACAAGTCCTGAGAGCCAATAGAAATAAAGACAACAAAGCAAAGACCATCATTTATCAAGGTCTTGATGAAGCCATATTTGAGATTATAGCTTCCGCAGAAATATCAAAAGAAATATGGGAGGCTCTTCAATAAAATTATAAAGGTGTTGACAGAATCAAGAAGATTCATCTTCAATCTTTACGAGATGAATTTGAATCAGTGCAAATAAAGTCATCAGAATCTATTTCTGATTATTACATAATAATTATGGTGATAGTCAATCAGATGAGAAGAAATAGAGAATTCCTCTTAGATGCTCAAACTACTGTGAAAATTTTAAAATCCATAAATCCAAAATTTGATTTTTTTATTGTTGCTATTGAAGAATCCAAAGAAGTGGACAAGTTGACAGTGGATGAGCTTATAAGTTCTTTGTAAGCTCATGAATAAAAGATTGTGAAAAGAAATGGAGATAAGGCTGAGCATGCCTTACAATCAAAGTGTCTCTCAAGAAGGGCAGGGAGATTTCAATAAGTTGATATACCACTCAAGAAAGGAGTCAACAAAGACGAGGATGATTTCAGCAATTTTAAGGAAGAAGATTTTGGAATACAAGATTCAGAGATAGAGGAGGTAGAAACACCACCAGAGGAGGCCGAAGACAACAAACATTTACTCCTAAAGGAAGAGAAGATGGTTACAATAACCGTGACAAGAGAAACATCCACTGTTATAGTTGCAATCAATTTAGGCACTATAACACTGAATGTCGAAGGAAAACTCCATTAGAGATACGTGAACAAGCCAACTATACAGACAAGGATGCCATCATCAGAGGACCAGCTACATTATTAGTCCAACAAGGACTAGGTGAGAATCATGAGAATATTTGGTATCTAGATTCTAGAGCCAGCAATCACATGTGTGGCTAACGGGTTCTATTCGGTGATCTAGATAAGACCATACAAGGTCTAGTCATATTTGGAGATACCTCAAAAGTTCCAGTAAATGGTAAAGACAACATCCCAATCAAGTTGAAGAATGACGATCATAGCTACATCAAAATGTTTACTATGTTCAAGCCATAAAGCACAACATGCTGAGTATAGGTCAACTTATGGAGAAAGGTTATACTCTTTACACGAAGAATTGTTATATGATAGTAAAAGACTATAATGAGAGATTAATTGCCTATGTGAAGATGTCTAAGAATAAAATGTTTCTTTTAAACATCCAATATGATGCTACAAAGTGTTTGAGTGCCATCACCAATAATGAAGAGTGGCTCTGGCATCTAAGGCTTGGACATCTGAATTTCACAAGTCTGATGATGATAGCAAGCAAGAAGATGGTCAAAGGTATGCCCCACATTAATCATCCAGATGAAATCTGTAAGAGTTGTGTTCTCAGTAAACATCACAGATCCAATTTTGCCAAATAAGTCAATTGGAAAGCAAATAAGCTATTGGAATTAGTGCACACAGATGTGTGTGGTCCTATAAAGCCTATGTCAACTGGAAAAAATAAGTACTTCCTTACTTTCATTAATGATTTTAGCAGAAAGATATGGGTATACTTTCTGAAGAGGAAGTCAGAAGTATTTAATTTTTTTAAATATTTTAAAGCAATTGTTGAGAATCAAAGTGGCTATAAGATCAAAACTGTGAGATCTAATCAACGTGGAGAATATACAGTAAATGACTTTGAAGCCTTTTGTACACAACAAGGCATCATATATCAGACAACACCAGCTTATACATCACAGTTGAATGGTGTAGTTGAGAGAAAGAATTGAATGATTCTTGACATGGCAAGAAGTCTACTCAAAGAAAAAAAAACTGCCCAAACAATACTAGGCTGAAGCTGTATCATGTGCAGTGTATCTACTGAATCGTTGCCTAACCAGAAGTTTGCAAGCTGTCACTCTAGAAGAAGCATGGAGCGGTAAAAAACCGTGTTACTCATCTTCGAGTCATTGGTTGTGTGGAATATACAAAGATTCAAGATGCAAGAAGGACCAAACTTGATGATAAAAGTGAGAAATGAATCTTTGTCGGATATAGTAATAGAAGGATATGAAACAAGTTATATAATCCCATCATAAATGTTGTTACCCAATTTCGGACCTCCACGTGTTGGAGAGGGTGTATACCTCTTTTGAACAGAGTATAGGAGTTTAGCTCATGTTCGCTAGAAAATTGACAAAAAGCATAAAAATAAATATTTTTTTTTGAAAGCTTTGTTTGAGCTGTTTTCTGTTTTTTTTTTTTTATCCTTCCCCTTTGCTACCAAAATCATCAATTTTTTTCTTAGTTTGGTCAGGAGTCTTCATAATGTTAAATTCATTTTTTTATCTAGTCTTTAAGGTTGAATAAATCCCTCAGAATTTGCATTAAAAAAAATGGTTCTGCTGCTGTGGCAATTTTTTTTGTTCCAACTTAGGCTCTGATTCTGACTCGGTTTCGTACGATATCTAACCATCCTAGGTATATTCTGTCACTCATTACATATTGAAAAATTGACGTACACCTTTAATAGGTCCTAGGGATCATTGTTCTTAGAACAGATTCTCAGTCAGATTTGGATGCTCAACATTGTCGGATCAAGAACCTTTTTGACCAGCTAGATTACTGCCAGATTCTGTTCTCTAAAACGATTTTATCTCACTTCGACTCCTTCATCAAAGATGTAGTCCTGGACGCGTAGATAAATTTGGGCTTTTGAATCGCTTGATTTCGATATCAGAAGCTCAAAATATTCATATTTGAATATCTAACGTGAAGGTAGAGAATTTTGTCGCGAGAATGATATTTACTCGAGTCTGCACTAAAAGAACTCTATTTTTGGCCTAGTTTTTGTGATTTTTGTTCTTATTTCATACTCTCAGTCATATCAAGTTTCTCGGCATTCGTCAGTTTTTGAGTTAGACCCGGAGATCCCTTTTGACCAACCACATTACTGCTAGATTTTGTTCTGTAAAAAGATTTTATCTGACTTCGACTCCTTCATCAAAGTTGTAGTCCTAGATGCGTAGAATAATTTTGGGTTTGAATCACTTGATTCCGATATCAGAAGCTCAAGATATTCCCATTTAAATATCTAACGTGAAGGCAGAAAATTCTGCCGCGGGAAGGATATAGCCCAAGTTCGCGGGGCTGATTCGAAGGATTTTTTTTGGACCAAGGACTGAATTGAAAATTATTAAAATGAGGGACTTAATTGAAGAAGGATATTGAAAGCTGGAGAGGGGGTGGATCATCATAAATGATAGGATTTTTTCCACACCGAAATAAGGAAAATGAGACTTTGCAGCTGCACCCTCCATCTGATTTCTTTCCTTTTTTCGCTGCAAATTCCTGCTGTTTTTCCTTTATCATCATGCCTGAATTTTGGAGCTGCAACCACGTTTTTTTCTTGCCTCATTTCAAAGGGAGCAGCTGGCCCTATGGAAGGAAAGAAAACAGCCACACCCTTCTCTAAAACTGGAAAGAAATCAGACGTAAAGCACCAGCGTAAAATCAGAATATTACAGCTTCCTTTTGCGTTTTTTTACTGCAAATCAGTAGGGATTTATGTCTTAGGATTAATGCCTTGAATCCTTCCTAAATGGAGACATATTTAGACTATATATAAGCCCCTCTAATGACCTAAAGGGGGGCGGCTGAAAAGGGGAGCGAAAAAGAGAGTAAAAACATAGCAGAAAGAGAGCAGAAACATAAAAGAAAAACGCAAGAGAGGCAGAGTAAAAAAAACACAGAATAGAGGGAGTTTCTTGTTTGCGTTTTGGTGTCACCGTGAGGGAAGAAAAGAAAAAAAAGACAAGACGAAGAGGGAGCTTAGCTGCTAAACCTGGACAACAACGTTTTGCTTGGTTTTATTTCATCCTCTGCAGAAAAGAAAATAGTGAGACCTGCAGGTAAGTCTTAACTTTCTTCTCCTTTGCTGCCTTTAAATCTGTTGCACCTTTTTTTTTTTCTCTTTGCTTTGCTTTGCACATTCGGTTTTTTTACTATGTACACAATGAACGCTCGCCTTGTTTTGTTCCTGCCGTGGCTTTGAGTTTTAGATGAGTGACTATGTTAAGAGGGCTAGCTTTTGGTGTTTCGTTTTTTTTCTTTCTTTTGCTGTTTCAGAATTAAGGAACCGGGGAAGGGGGCTGTTGTTTCTTCATCATCAGCTCCCTTTTCTGTTAGTGTCCTTCCATGCTCTTTAATTGAAATAGCCGGCCAGGTTTTCTTTGGTTTTTATTCCATGATATAATTATAACAGCATGCCGTCCCAAGCTTTTCCTTTTTGTATGAAGTATGGCAGTTTCTCCCGATTTGGCAAAAAGAAAATGGGTCATGATTCATGGACATATGTAGCAGGATTTTGATTTCAAAATTTCAGTTTCAAAACTTTGGCTCCCTCATCCATACGTGCTTAGTCCTTTCCAATGTATAGAATTTTAAGTTGATTTGGCTTTGAATGATTTTTGTTACGAATTTTTTAAGTTTCTTGTAGTTCTTGTAATATGAATGATGGCTTGCTATTTTCCATTTTTGTGTTTACGTTTAATTGTGATGCCATGTGTTTCGATAAAAAGAAAAAAAAAAAGTTTTCTTGTGTGTTGCATACGACCAATACTCTAACATGTTTTTTTAAATGTTTTTTTTTACATAAAAAATATTGGAAGTTTTAAAAAGGTGTTTTCGCATGGATTTCGTAAACACAACAAAAATTATTTTCTTGCATTTATGGATTTTACAACATGTTTGTAAAACTCCAAAGGGTATTGGTCAATATTTCAAAAAATATAAAAATCCTATTTTGGGGGGGGGAATTCATCTATTATTCACCGCTAATATTTGGATAAAGAAATCCTTAAAGGACGAATATCCAAAATATTACTGGGAGTAATAAATCCGCACACATCCATGAAAGAAGCCTTGATTATAACCGAGGACATTTCAAATTTTTTTACTCCACGGTTTATGAGCCGCGAGAGTATAAAACATGAAAAAATATAGGTTTTTTTAGCGCCCTAGATTTCTAAATTTTTTGTCTCTCCTCCTTGCGATTTACGAGTCGCAAACTCTTGAAATACTAAGGGAAAAATGAGCTTTCAAAGCACATGGAATCTCCTTGGATTTCTATCCAAATAAATTTTATTTGAATCAAACCTAGGAAAATTGAGGGGATTAGAAAAACACCAACACCATAGCGATTATAGAGCAAACCAAACACCAAGCAGCTTACCTTAGGTAGGGCGTACTAGGGGTGCTAATACCTTCCCTTTACGCAACCAGTTCCTTGCCTTAGAATCTCTGAAACACCAGTTAGGGTTCCTAGTGACCAAAATACTAGGTGGCGACTCCCTTATTCACAATAAAACAAAAGACCCCGAAATCAATCGAAAGTCGTTGCGACACCGCGCTCTGCCGCGAGGGTGCGACAATAAAGAAGGTGATCATGAGTAGAGATGTATCTTTGAAGAAGATAAATCTTGGCAGTGGAATGATGATCAAGAAGAAGTAAAATGGATCAGTATTGATTTGATCCTAGAAGACGAAGTGTAAGTACCAACAATATTTGCAGAGGGTCTAATATTACCAGTAGATGAGCCACAAAGTCCGGCACACAAATTCCTTGTATTCAACAGGAGAAACACACCAGAATCATTATCAACACCACCATTAGCATCCTTATCAAAAGGATCAAGAAGGATGAGAAATCTAGAAGAGCTGTACGATGCCACTCAAGTCATGGAAGATACAACTCTATTTTGTTTCTTTATAGATAGTGACCCACTTAGCTTCAATGAAGCTGTCACAGAAGAGAAATGGATAAAAGCAATGGATGAAGAAATACATGCCATTGAGAAGAATGATACTTGAAAGCTGACTAATCCACAAGAAAATAAGAAAACAATAGGTGTCAAATGGGTCTATAAGACGAAAAAGAATGCAAAAAGAGAAGTACAAAGATACAAAGCAAGATTAGTGGCAAAAGGCTACAAGTAGAAAGAAGGCATTGACTATGGAGAAGTATTTGCTCTAGTAGCCCGGCTAGAGACAATCAGACTAATGATCTCACTAGCTGCACAACATAGATGGAATATCTATCAACTCGATGTGAAGTCAGAATTTCTGAATGGCTTCCTAGAAGAAGATATCTATGTTGAACAACCACTTGGGTATATTGAAGCTGAAAATGAAGGCAAAGTATACAAGTTAAAGAAAGCCCTTTACAGTTTGAAGCAAGCCTCATGTGCTTGGAATACTAGAATTGATAGGTATTTTCAAGACAATGGATTCAAAAAATATCCATATGAACGCGTAATATATGTGAAGAAAGAAGCAGATGGCAACATATTATTTATGTGCCTATATGTTAATGACTTGATATTCACCGGTAACAATCTTATCATGTTTGAAGACTTCAAGAAAAGCATGATACATGAGTTTGAGATGACAAACATTGGTTTAATGACACATTTTTTTGGCTTAGAAGTAACGCAGAGAAAGAAGAAGGGATTTTTGTATCCCAAAGCGATTATATCAAAGATATTCTTGAAAGGTTTAAGATGGAAAGCTGCAATTTGGTAACAAGTCCAGTTGAGAATGGAGTAGAATTGAGGAAGAGTAAAGTTGGAAATGTTGATCCAAGTTACTTCAGAAGCTTAGTAGGAAGCTTAAGGTACTTGACATGTACTAGACCAGATATACTCTACGGAGTTAGACTTATCAGCAGATATATGGAGACATCAGACCAGTCTCACTTGAATGCAGCCAAGAGAATTCTTTGCTACATCAAAGGAACAATAAATGAAGGTATGTTTTATACCTCAAGTAAAAACTTCAATCTTGTTGGCTACTCGGATAGTGATTGGGGTAGAGATTTGGATGAAAGGAAAAGCACAACTGGATTTGTCTTTTTCATAGGGGATACATCTTTCACATGGTCATCTAAGAAGCAATCGATAGTAACGTTATCAAGCTGTGAAGCTGAGTATGTTGCTGCCAACTCAGTTGTATGCCATTTAATATGGTTAAGGAATATGCTGAAGTTTTTGGGATTTCCTCAAGAAAGTCCTACAAAGATTTATATTGATAATCGATCAGCGATTGCATTAGCCAAGAATCCAGTGTATCATAAAAAAAGTAAACACATCGATACATGTCATCATTTTATTCGAGAGCATATAAAGAACAAAGAAGTTGAACCCATATCCTGCAAAACAAATGATCAAGTTGCAGATATCTTTACAAAGCCATTGGAGGGAGAAATATTTATCAGATTGAAGTTCATTCTTGGCATGACATCCTTTGATTGAGTTTAAAGGGGAATTTATTGTGGTAAACTCAATCAACCACCTACAGCCATGACATCCCTTGATTGAGTTTAAAGAGGGAATTTATTCTGGTAAACTCAATCAACCACCTGTAACTACCGACTATCAACCACCCAACCACAACTTGAAGTTTAAATTTTCTTACTTTCAATTTGTGTATAAATAGGTATTTAAGTTTATGCTATTAAGTGTGGGAAAGACAAGAAAGAAACACTAGAAAAAAAGAGAGGGTGTGTTTCAAGAGTTTCTTGTTTATATTTTGTAAACTTGTTGTTTTGAAATAAAACCATGTGTTTTATCCCCTCTAAATATTCCAAAACTATCACTAGTGATTTTTCCCACCAACAACATCATCTAAGCTCCATCTGAATCCATTTAAGCTAGTACTTCTGCATAATTTGTGCCCGTCGCTTCCTTTGATATTTTCCTGGAGACTTGCCAGGAAAATATATTACATACATGATTGATTGTAACTTAAATTCTATACTTCGCATCATACTATACGATATAGCTGTATGTGAAACGAACCAAAGGATGCTTTCCTGGAGACTTGCCAGTTCAAACACATTATCATGTCCCAGTTGCTTTTCTTTATCAGTTCTGTTGTCGGTCCAGAACTATACAGGTAGATCAATACTTGTTGCTCAATCTAAGCATGGGCGGTTCCGATGATTGCAATTTGTTTTTTGTTTTTTTTATCCATCATTTCTCCAGTAATGTTTCTCCTTGTGTCTGTGCCGCACACTGAATTAACTTCTCATACAAGTGTTCGGTGTTTCATGCCTCTGTGTGGACGAGATTCATAGGGCGATTGGTCACAGTACGTAGCTTCAAATGTGTGTTTCATGATGCTATAAACACTATTCTTGTAAGAATCCAACTGGCTTTACTTCCACCACTGCTACAGGAAGTGACATGCATTGATGCATACTTGACTTTATTAGTTGTAGACTGGTAGTTGACGAGTTCTTCATTTTGATTGATGATAGGATGGGCTTTGGTGACAATGACCTGTGAGTTACCTCATTGTTCATTTAACTGCTCTTTGTTTGGTACTGGTAAACTGTCACATTTTTCTTCCAACTAACCATGGGAGGGAGAGGGAAGATGAAAGAGATGCTAAATTCCCTAATTGGAGCAATTACTAGTTCAATAACGAAGAAGAGACAAGTGGATCAGGTGGAGAATCTAATCACTCTCTGCCGGAGACTCACTTGACCTCCATGTAAAGAAATGGGCACTCATGATTAATGATTGGCATGACAGTGTGCAGGCATAAATCAAGGCTAGCTCTGACAACCCTACTCCATTAAAGTTTTGCTAGCATATTTATTCATTTTCATTTTCTACGCAACCTCGCCTGCCACTGTATGGTGCTGTTGCTGTGATCACCAATAATTCCTATATATTTCATCTACTCTTCAACATCTAACTGTCTCCAAAAGATAGATAGAAACTAGCAGCTAGCAGCCATGCCCTCTTACAATGGAGATCTATACATGTTCGTTGAGCTGAACCAGTCTGTCATGGCATCCTTATTTGACTCGATTCTCAATACAACAACATCCCTTTGAGGATTTCCTGGTCTCAATGGCTGCGTCAGTGCAGTTCCATGCGGGTTGCGTGTTGTGTTAGGATTTCTAACTTGATTCAGAGATTGGAAATTTCTAATTAAATGCCATTTTATTAGTCTTAGCAGCTGCAATTTACTTTATTGAAACGTGCTAATTTGTGCCGTGTCTAGATATCTTAAATGTTGTGAGATGTACGATTGCTTCGAAAAGACAAAATGAGAAGAGAAAGAGGCAACTATGTTTATGAGATGGTGATGGCCACGAAGAATCTTGCCAGAACATAATCCATTTCTTGGCATGACTTCTAGCAGATTTTATGCAGAGTAATCGGGAATTCTTGAATCAAGATTTATTCTAATGCAGACTTGTGTTGTGTTGCATGCATGTACTGTTGTTTATAATTGTAAAAGTGTATTCTTGCCTGCATAATTATAGGAATCTGCATGCAGTCGAAATATAAAGCTATATAATCATATCTAACTTTTACATGCCTATATTATTTTATGTTTAATTTTTATTAAATAAATAAAAATAATAGAACTCAAACTCATGACCACTTAATTATCAAGATTCTATCAAAAAATCAATTCAATCCAATAACTTAAGCTGTTAGGTGAGGTCTCAAGAAATGATTTATATTATTCTATAACACACCCTCTCAAGTGAAATTCTTTGAGCTTGAAACTTGTACATACTCACATTATCTTGTGCTTAATTTTTATCAAATAAATGATGGTGTTGAGATTTGAACTCGTAACCACTTGGTTATCAAGGCTCTGATACTATGTCAAATAACCAATTCAACTTAAAAGTTTAAGCTTTTAGGCGGAGTCTTAATATATAATTTATATTATTTCTTAACACACCTCGTCAAGTGATATGGTATCAGAGCCTTGATGACCAAGTGTTCATGAGCTCGAATCTCATAATCCCTATTTATTTGATAAAAAATAAGTACAAGGTAATGTGGGTCTGTGCAAGTTTCAAGCCAAAAGAGCTTTCAGTTGTGGGGATGTGTTAGAGAATATTATAAATTATATATTAGGACCTCGCCTAGTAGCTTAAACTATTAGGTTGAACTTGTTCTTTGACATAATATCAGATTCTTTATGACCAAGCTATCACGAGTTCGAATCTTACTATTCCTATTTATTTGATAAAAATTCAATACAAGTTAGTATGAGTCTGTGCAAGTTTCAAGTCCAAAAAGCTTTTACTTGAGAAAATATATTAGAAAATAATATAAATTATATCTTAAAATATCATTTAAGAGTTACCATATGTAGTTTGTATATGTTGAAGTAGAGACTTGAGGTTTACAAACATCTAGCTAATATAAACTTAATACCAGCCATTTATACAGAGTGTTTAACAAGGGAAAGAGTTGGAACTATATTTCACTTACACTTCAACATGGGCTAAATGTTTATATATATATATATATATATATATATATATATATATAAAAGATATTTGACCTAGTAACATGGGTCTTTGACCTGGTTGTGTTTAATAATTTTGTTTATCTAAATTAAATGTTTGTTTAAACAAACGATAATAGAAATAGATACACATAAAATTGATTGAAAAAAATAAAAGAAAAAAATATATTATGTAAGGTTACATATATTATAAATATTATCTAAAAATAAATATTTTTTATTTATACAAAACATAAAAAAAATATAGATGAATTAAAATAATCTCTTCAAAAACTAAATGTTTATAAAATAACTAAAAAACAACTACTATTTAAAAGGTGCTAAATAAAAAAAAATAAAAGAGAAAGGGATATTAATTTAAATCTAAATTAAAAAAATATAAAAAAAAATATAAAAAAGACATAAATAAAAAAATTAGAAATGAAAGAAAGAAAGAAAAGGCATGAGCTATTGGGCTTAATAAGCCTAACTCATTTAGTAAGAGCCCCCACACTTAAGCTCTTATTATTATTATTATTTAAAAGTCAAACGACGTGTCATTTGATTTTTTCCATATTTAAACCACCATGGTGAGTGAGAAATCAGTACCGAAGGTTTTTTTACTCAAAAACCTATTTTGACACAAATGCCTAGAAAACATTTTAGATACTTTGATGAATCCATCATTGGTCTCAAAAAAAAAATCTCAAAAATCAAAATCAATCCAAAACAAAAAAAAATATTTTTGAGCTCATATCTATTTTTAAACACTTTCAGGGTAAAAAAAAAATATAAGTTGAACTCCCTTCATCAAATGAAATCATTATCAATCGTTTTGATATCGAAGTCGGTATCAACGATATTATTCTCTCTTTACTACTGGAATCCAACAATTTCTCTCATCTCTCAAATCAGATACTAAAAAAATAACAAAAATAAATTTTTATACCAATTAAATTGAAAAACTATCGAGTGATCAAATATGTATAATATGTGAAGTTTGAAGACTAAAGTGAACTTATGAAAACTTTGAGACCTTTACTTATATGTGTTGTTTTTTTTCATTTTGATCCTCATTTTCTAATTTTGTTTTTATTCAATAAATTTAATTTGATTTTCCTTTATTGTGGCTATAAAAAGATTCAATCATGGATCAAAAAAAAAACAAAAAAAATTTTGAATTGTTCACCGTAAAATACGAGATACGAGGGAGTGAACGATATTTTTACAATAAAAAAACTACACCTTTTAGTGTTTTATGTAATAACATAAATATACTTTGATCTGTGAAGAGCGAGCAAAGGAAACTAGAACAAATCTATAATCTGAATGGGAAAAACTGGAAGCAGTAATCCTTAATCTTAGATATGTTACCATCATAGTTAAGGGCAGTACTGAAGGCAAGGCTCAAATTTTGGAGCATTTCCTCTGCTGCAACTATCATCGCTCTGTCTGCAATATTTCTATATAAATTTTGGATTAATGTTCAATTTTACAGCAAGCCGGTATGAACTACTCCCATCTCTTCAATTTTGTCAACTTTATACAAGGATCTATCCCTTTTTTTCTTTGCGAAAGTAGCTGATGCACTGATATTGTCTTTGCTGTTCCTGTCTTTGTTTTAAAGCTTTTTAAACCTTTCTTTTTGTAGCTTTTATGGTCGCTTCATCATTCCAATTTCATCTTTCCCACCTGAATTAAAGCATCAAAACCTCCACCCTTTCCCCAACTTTTCTCCCAAAACTCTCGAAATCCTTTCCATTTTTTTTCCCTCTGGTATTTGGGGCGCCTCAGCCTTGATTCATAAGAAACCTCGAAAAGCAAGCGGTTTGAGACGCTTGCTTGTGAGATTTCTTTCTCTCTGCTTTTCTCCTTGATGGAATGCGAGGGAAAAAGGAAAAGAAGAGGATAAAGTAGTGAGAGAAATCCAAAAGGAACCGCAACTCAATTAATTTTTTTTTTTATTGGGTTCGTTCCACATCATGTGATTGCTTTATATTATCTACCATTCCCAACTAACAGCAAACAACGAGATCGTAAATGGAGAAGTAGAGAACTCAGCACTTGGAATTATTCACAGATGGCTTGAAGAACGGTGGATGAGCTCTCAATCATAACATATAAGACACCAAAACTTTAATTATAGAAGATGATGGCTAATAATGGCTCCAAGGAATACCCTCAAGATCCTGTGCACCAGCTGCAGTCAAGGTTCTTCTTCAAGAACTGTGCACATCAGGAAATACAGAGGTCAAAGATTAGTCTATGGAAGAAATTACAAGACATGGTAAAAGGAATCTCCTTTATAGGGGGAGGGTTTTGTGAAGGCATGGGGAGTCCATCATCGACACTGTGCTTGCCACCCATTTTCCTACACCACTCTTAAGAACAAAATAGAAAGAAGACACAACAGCTACAACGAACAATGATATCTGTTGGTCAAACACCAGAATTATTTATATTCACTGCTGATGCTGTAGTGAAATTGAAAATGGTAAAAAGAGTGAGTGGTAAGTAATCAATGTGATTCTCCAAAGTAGTAGCTGCTACTTTCGGCTTTAGACGACATGCTTCCCCTCCCCACAACTGAAAGGTTTGCCTCCTGCTCGGTGTTGCGTTCTAAACGAAAATGGGGTAAATTTTAAGTTTTTTTTTAAAAAGTAATTTATAATTTTTAAAAGTTAAAAGATTATTACTTTAATATATTTTTAAATTAAAAATACTTTAAAAAATAGACGACCAAACAACCATCATGGTAAGAAGACTTCAGGTCATCCTTCCGGCCAATCAGCTTTCTCAGGACCCACATTCTTAATTGGAAATCTTCATGCTCTTCATTTCATTGCGGAAATTGCTAAAGAGGTTTTTCCCTAGGTAAAAAGTCCCCTCCTTTTCTTTTTCCTGGTAAGGTAAAAGCTAACAGGGACTTGTTCTCTAAAGCAAAAAAAAAAAAAAATTAATAAATAATATATATATATATATATGGTCATTAAGTGTATAAAAAATATCAGAGATGTAGCTCAACTGGTCAAGTTTTAAATTTATTTTCTAGAAATTATCAGTTTGAGTCTCATAAATCTAAAAGCTTATATAATCGTTAACTTTAAAGCTCGTGGAATTAATCGAAATATACATAAACTATTTTGAATATCTATATTAATATAAAAAATAAAATTGACATGAAAATATATTTTACAGGGAGTATATTGACAGATGAAAAAATCACTGTGTTTTAAGAGTAATTAGTGATTTTTTATATTTAAAATAAAAAAAACAAATAAAAAAATACAAAATAAAATCCATGACCTATTCGAAAATGAAAAACTGATGTTATTTTAATTTAAAAACAAATAAAAATTATATTTTTTTTATGAGAGGAGGGTTTGTTTTATATGTGTGTCTTGAACCATAGGATGAAGAGACTATCCATGTCAGCAAGATATTTTTTAAAGCTTAGAGACAAATTCATTAATTGTCTAAATCCAGCATATAAATGATGTGAAGACACCGACGATACATGCATGTATGTATACACAACGATACAGCTAAACTGCTCCTTCAAATACGGCTCCGCTCGGCTTGACTGGTTCAACCTTGTTTCTGTCTTCTAGTTGTCTAGTGCTGCGTGTGTTTTGTTTTGTTTTTGCCCCCTTCCTGTACGGAATAAATTACAAGAGAAAAGTTTTTTTTTTTTTGGTAGACAGATAAGAGGAGGGAGCACCGACAATCGATTGGTTTTTTTGAGTAATATAATTAAATTCAATAAATTATAAAAAATGAAAAATAAGCTGGAAATATATCAATTTTTTTTAAGTCCTTAGAAAATCACATAAGTTTAATTACATAGATCATTTTACTACGGTTCTCAAGATTTTTACATATTTAATTCTTGAAATTAACCCTTTTAAGTTTGGATTAAGCTGATAAATTTATATGTTTTTTAGGGTGATTATTCCAAATTATTTTCTATTTTTTTTCAATCTTGTTAATATTTAATGTCTAAGAAAAATAAAAAGAAAATGCTTCTTTACCTTGATATTCTTTTGAGATTTAATCTTTATGTAGATTTAATTTTTATTGGTGTATTTGAAAATTCTCATTTCAAAATATTAAAAATTAAATTTTAACATTTTTTTTTTATCAATTATAGCAGTTCAATCAAATAGAGGAACCATATTCACCTAAAAATATGATAATGGAAGAACAATATTTATCACATTAATAGCACATACTCCGATGTGCCACGGTAATTCAAGGATAAGCAATGCCATTAAACTATAATTTATTGTTGTTGAAATTTTATGATTTATACAATAATTTTAATCATTTTAAACTATATATATATAAAATTTAGAGGTAATTTTATGTTGACAACAAAATATATATAGAAATACAAATTTGTTTTTTTTTTTTTTAACAGCACGATCTCTTTTTCTCTTCTATAAAGTTCAATGCAAAACACCATTTAGGAGGTGATTTCTTTTAAGTAAAAATAGTGGAAATTTAGATTTTTAGAATCCAAAAACTCTCTAATTATAACTTTTCAGTTATTAAAGATGAATTATCAAAAAATTATCAAATATAAATAAAACCATTAATAAAAATAATATTATTGTCGATAAATTATAGTAACATTTACTAACAGGGTATTACTTTGCTATTATAGTGAAAAATAAAAGAATTAAAAAATAATGTGTTAATATTTTAGACAGGAATATTAAGGGAACATGCTTTTATTTTGTTACAAATTAAGCTCCTGTCATCATAAATCTTGTCATCCTAACACTAAGTCTACCAATATCCTTATTCTTGTTCAATTTTTCTTAAAGATTCACCACATCAAGTAAGCAAAATTATCTATTTTTTTAAAATTTTAATCCATTTTTAAAATGTTAATTTTTTTGAAATTTTGATGTAATATATATAGTTTGTTTGTGTGGTTACTTGTTTATAGCTTTTTTCTATAGAAATTTGTTGTGTGAATGTATAATTTGTATATTTTAGAATTTGTTTGAGATTTTTTTATTTGTTTGTCATTTGATGAAATTGAGTTTGATTTTGTAATTTAGGTGTTATATAATGAAGCAAATAATGTCTTATTTAATGGGTATATTTTATATTTTGTTAATTTTATTGTTAAGTTGAAAATTCATGTATTTTTGGAGGAATTTGAATTTTTATAAAAAATTAATAATGATTTAAGAATACCATTAAAATAGATTGAATAAGTTTTGAGTTGAACCAATGATAATTAATTAGTTGGGTGAGTTTGCTTGCATGACAATTTCAACAATGAAATCATTGATTTAATAGCCTTTGTTTTAATAGAATTAGGTTTCAAAAATTCAGAATAGAAATCTATGATTCATATATGGTTTTAAAAGTTTGAGGATAGCGTGTACATTAATAAATTTTTAACAAAGATGATCAATTTGGTGTTATCTTGTAGTATCCCAATTTGGTTTTTAATTTGTATTAACATTTGTTTTATAATTTATCTAAAGTACACAACAACTTTTCAATTGAATATTTTCATGAAGCACAAAAAATTATTAGTATATTTTTTTATACATTAAAAATTAACTTGAAACCTTGCTTGTGGTATATCATTTAGCTAGTTAAATACTATTTAGCAAATGTTCTTGTATGCTACACACATTTTTAGTAATTGCCAATCAAGAAATCTAAGAGAACTACAACTTCAAATTCTGTACGTATATAGTTAAGTAATTTCAAATTATTGAAAATTAATTCTAACAAGTGTAATAATTAAGTTGCAATATAGGACAAAGGTAGCCATTATTCCTTTATTGAAATAATTGAAAAGCATTATTCTTCATTGTCATACAAATTTCCTTTGATTCGATAGCAAGAGTATTCTCAAATTAATTTATATGATCCTAACCAGAATAAAGTCTTTTCATCAACTATATTCTTGGAAACACTCTCACATAAACTTGATAAATAAGAAAAACATCTTTTTTTTTAAAAATAAAAATGGCTAGATCTGAATATCCCGTTTAGAAGTATAATTATAATTGTTTTTAAAATGTTTTTCATGCTGAAATACATTAAAATAATATTTTTTATATTTTTTTAAAAATTATTTTTAATATCAATACATCAAAATAATTTAAAAATACTAAAATAATTTAATTTAAAGTAAATTCTAAGTGTATTGAGATTTAATGAGTTAAAATTAAAACAGGAAAAATCTCATTTACCCCAGATAAAGACAATGTCAATGATGTTCAAAAAGCGGGAATTGAGATGGAAAAAACCTGAGCTGGCTAGGCTAGGCTAGGCTTGGCTAGGCTACAAAATGATTAATGGTTGCAGGATGGATACCTAAAGTTCTTGCTCGAAACGGTAAACATCATCGATAAAAAGTAAAGGAAGGAGTGGAGATTCATTTGGTAGCTTAGGTCTAATTAAGCCACAGCTGAGCTGAAAGCCACCTGGTAATTGGAAACTGAAAATACCGTTGGAAAGCGTAGATTCAACTGCTTAAAGTTAGTTGGACGTCCACATATTCCACTCAATGCAATATCTAACAGTCAACTCCTACCAGCCTTTACTCTCTCTACAAAATCACCTCTTCAGGACTTCGTTTTGTTTTTATATCCTTAAATCAGCAAGCCCCACATCCCTCTCCCTCCCTCTCCCTCCCTATCTAGCCAGCAATAGTATTTTGTTGCCTTGGCTAGCTAGCTCCTTGAAACTACCATTTCATCGTCAAATGAAGAACAACCTCTTCCGGTCTGGCCATGGGCGTCGACATGTCTAATCCACCCAATTCTCATATCAAGGACTTCTTTGCCTCTCCTGCTCTTTCTCTTAGTCTTGTAATTCCCCTTTAACCACTACTCTTCTTTTTCGATATTTAGTTTTTCTCGTATTACATATAAACACATCTTTTCTTGCCTAACTTACTGGTTTTTCTTTTCTTTTTGAGCTTTTCCGGCCACCATCTTCGAATCCTACCAATATTCTTACCTATCCAGTTGTTGTGCATATATATATATATATGAAAAGGAAAATCTTTTATTTGGTTGATCGATGTGTGTATTGATTTCATAAATAAAATCCCTCATGCATAACTATACATATATGCATGGATGCCGTGCATCGAAGTTTAAGTACCCTTGCGACACACTTACTCTATCTCCCTAAACATCTTTGTGGTTTTATTTATTGTTGAAGGCTGGAATATTCCGGGGAGCAAATGTGGGCAATGGGGAAGCAGCGGCAAGCATGGAGGTGGAGGAGGGGGAGGAAGGAAGTGGAGGAGGAAGAAGAGAAGAAACAGTGGAAATTAGCAGCGAGAACTCAGGGCCTATGAGATCAAAATCAGATGATGATTTTGAAGGTGAAGGAGAGCATGATCATGAGGATGATGATGATGGTGATGACAAAAACAAGAAGAAAAAAAGAAAGAGATACCACAGACATACCGTTGAGCAAATCAGAGAAATGGAAGCGTATGTATTTCGTATCTCTTGCTACCGTCCTTTTTTTTGTACGTACGGTAACGGTATGCTCGCGAAGATTAAGAGAAAGAAAACAGGATTGTAAGGCTAAAAAGACGACTCAAAAAAGTTTATTTTCCTTGTTCCAGTGCTCAACACACAGATTAAAAGGATTCCTAATTTTAACTTGTTAATTAACAAATGTGTTTATGCTATGTATCTAAGACCAGGATTGTGTTCTTGATCATCCATGAACGTTCACCTTAATGACTCATGTGGATTTATGATTAATGCTCTGCAGGCTATTTAAAGAGTCTCCTCATCCAGATGAGAAGCAAAGGCAGCAGTTAAGCAAGCAACTTGGCCTTGCTCCTAGACAAGTCAAGTTTTGGTTCCAAAATCGCCGTACTCAAATCAAGGCACGTACGTTGGTGCTATATGTAGGATAGATCAAATTAAATAATTCCCTCATTAATACAGTTGGTTATCTTGCTGGTTTAATGACCATGGCGGTTTCTAATTGTATTGCAGGCTATACAAGAGCGCCATGAAAACTCTCTATTGAAATCTGAAATGGATAAACTCCGGGAAGACAACAAAAGCATGAGGGAGACCATCAACAAAGCTTGCTGCCCAAATTGTGGCACCGCTACCACCAGTAGAGACGCTGCCTTGACAAGCACTGAGGAACAACAGTTACGCATCGAAAATGCAAAGCTCAAAGCCGAGGTTAGAGATTAAGATTATAATAACGTGGTCCTAATTAGTTATATTAATTACTACAGAAAATCAAATATTTTTTTTTTCTGTAGTACATTAATCAAATCACATGCTTAGCATAAGTTTGATTGTCATGATATATATGTAGGTAGAAAAACTTCGAGCGGTCGTGGGAAAATGTAGTCCAGGGGCAACAGCATCATGCTCAGCTGGGAACGAGCAAGAGAACATAAGTTCACTCGATTTTTACACTGGGATTTTCGGACTTGACAAGTCTAGAATCATGGAGACTGCTAATCAAGCAATGGAAGAGCTCAAGAAAATGGCTACGGCAGGCGAACCACTTTGGATTCGAAGTGTTGAGACAGGTCGTGAAATTCTCAACTACGACGAGTACACAAAAGTGTTTGGTTCTGAAGATTCAAGCAGTAATGGAAGGCCAAAGAGATCCATTGAGGCTTCAAGGGAGACCGGGGTCGTGTTCATTGATGTCCCAAGGCTAGTTCAAAGTTTTATGGATGTGGTGAGATATTATAATTATTAGCAATATACCACATATAATTATTAATTATAGATTAGTTCCCTTTAACTAATTATGTATTACCAATAATCTTTCTTGCCCTTTGAACAGGATCAGTGGAAGGAAATGTTTCCATGCTTAATTTCAAAGGCAGCCACTGTTGATGTTATCTGCAATGGTGAAGGAGCAAGTAGAAATGGTGCAGTGCAATTGGTGAGTCACAGCTCTAATTAGCAACATGCATCTCATATTAAACTAGCACTAGCACAGCTTGCACGAAGGTAGAGATCTCTGCATGGGAAAACAGCATCCATTCCAGTGAAGACGAAAGCCATAGTACATACTTGAAGGAGAAGAAAAAGGCAGCAGCTTTTTGTCAATGAACAATGACTGTGTTTTCCCTTATCTCAAAAAAGGCTTTCAACCGCAAATAACAATTAACTACAAAAAGAAAAGAAAAGAAAAAAGAGTGGGAATATTTTTCCTTTTCCTTTTTAACATTAAATGCAATGTCCACGAAATTAATATTCTGAAAGAGGTATTAAATGCAATGTCCACGAAATTAATATTTTGAAGGAGGTAGGGAGCCCCCTTCCTTCAATCAGCTTTCTGCAGAGAGGGTGGCTGCTGTGGAACTGTCCTTACGTTGTATATTAATAGCACCCAGCTGTCATAGAAAATGAGTTTTTTGTTATTTATTTATGTGGGACCTTGTGTTTAATGGAGATCTACTTTTCCTCAGCTGGTTCAGCTGAAGGTCCAACTCTTGGACAGTTTGACTCTTGGACAGTTTGACTCTTGGACAGTTTGACTACCCTCTTACTTATACGGTAAAGGGTGACTAATTAGGAATCAAAAGATTAAATGCCTAAAACTTATTTGTTTTGATGAATGAAAAAAAATTAATGGGTAAAAAACTCCTGCTCAGGTTTGTTAAAACATCAATTTCTTGACTTGATTGCTTTGAACTGTGTGCTTGTAAGCATTCATTTCTCAGCCTAGCCTGTCTGCTCTCACCAATTATTTGTTCTTGTTTTTTTTTTTTTTTATTTGCAGATGTTTGCTGAGGTCCAGATGCTTACACCCATGGTGCCCACCAGAGAAGTTTATTTTGTGAGATATTGCAAGCAACTTAATGCAGAGCAATGGGCCATTGTTGATGTTTCTATTGACAAAGTTGAAGACAATATTGATGCTTCACTCGTCAAATGCAGAAAACGCCCCTCTGGTTGCATCATTGAGGATAAATCAAACGGCCATTGTAAGGTACATGTGCTTTGGGTTTTGAACATGCTTTATCCTCATTTTTTTTTATATAAAAAAAATGGAAACTGGAGAAACTGAAGAAGAAAGAAAGAAGAAAAGAGGCAAGAATTCATATTTATAGAGACAAGCATATACAACGATGCTATAATGCTAATCATCTTCTTTTCTTTTTTAACAGTTTAACATAGACGAGTTTATAACAATATTTTCAGGTGATCTGGGTAGAACACCTGCAATGCCAGAAAAGCACAGTTCATACCATGTACCGGACAGTAGTTCATAGCGGTCTAACCTTTGGAGCAAGGCATTGGATGGCAACATTGCAACTCCAATGTGAGCGGCTTGTTTTCTTCATGGCAACCAATGTTCCCACCAAGGATTCAACTGGTAAGCCACACTATGTTGCCATATTTTCCAGTGGATTGTCTGCTATCTATATAAATAACATTGTTTATGAATATTTTTTTTAAAATATCTAGGTGTTGCTACTCTAGCCGGAAGGAAAAGCATTCTGAAACTGGCACAAAGAATGACATGGAGCTTTTGTCGAGCGATCTGCGCATCAAGCTATCACACATGGAACAAGGTCTCAAGCAAAACAGGAGAAGACATAAGGGTTTCCTCTAGGAAAAACTTAAATGACCCTGGTGAACCTGTTGGAGTGATTTTGTGTGCAGTTTCTTCTGTATGGTTGCCTGTCGTTCCTCATGTTCTGTTTGATTTCTTAAGAGACGAAGCTCGTAGAAATGAGGTACAGCAAAAAAATGTCATTACTCAGTTAAAATCCTATCAAAATAGGATATTGCTGCTTTGAGTTGCGCAACTTAAAGAGTACAAGTTTTGTCAGATAACTTGTCTGATAATATTTCTTGCATAAAATGTAGTGGGATATCATGTCAAATGGAGGACCTGTGCAAACCATTGCAAACTTGATCAAAGGGCAAGATAGAGGCAATGCAGCAGCTATCCTAGTAAGTTATCTACATCTCAGATAAAAGGAAACCACGCCATTAATCTAATGTGCATTTCTCCATTCATGGTTCTAACTAGCTGTTTTCAATTGCAGAAGATGAAATCGAAAGAGAACATGTGGGTACTCCAAGATAGCTGCACAAATGCTTATGAATCCATGGTAGTGTATGCTCCAGTGGACACTAATGGAATGCAATCTGTGATTACTGGATGTGATTCAAGCAACCTAGCAGTATTACCTTCAGGATTCTCAATTCTTCCGGACGGACACGAATCAAGACCATTAGTGATCACTTCTAGGCAAGAGGAGAGGAGCACAGAAGGGGGATGTTTGCTAACAATAGCATTCCAAATCCTAACGAATACCTCTCCCACAGCCAAACCAACCATGGAATCTGTGGATTCTATTAACACACTTATATCATGCACATTGAAAAATATCAAGACAAGCTTGCAATGTGAAGATAGTTGATTACAGTAGCTTATTAGTTAGATAGACACAAATTAACTGTAAAGCTCATATAGGTTTCTAGTTTTTTCCCAGCCCCTCCATATTTTATATCTTAAATTGAGGGATATCTTTATGTGAGTTTGTATTTTATTTGTTTGTGATTAGAACTTTTAAGTTAAGGGCTTGAAGTTTGGATAAATCTTTTATTAGCATTCCGTAGAATGAGAAGGGCATGTGATTCATATATATATATATAAGTGTAAGCATCTTCATGAATAGATTTAACACTTGCTAACGTAGCTTGCAGTTTTTTTAAAATGGCCACTCTCATCAATAAAACCTCCGCATATATTAAACCCATTAACTACATTCACACTTTATCGCCAAAGCCAGTAAAGCAACCATAACTATTAACACAAGGAATAACAAAATCAACAAAATCTGTAAAAGAATCACAAGAAGCCCTAGATTTCAAGCATATCTAACATAAAACACTCATACCAGCAAGTAACATTCAAACAACTCTTTTTAACTTATCAATGGAAACTCTGCAGCATATCATATAGATCTCCCGCAAAATCTGCTGCTTCTTGGGCCAAAAGGAATTAGCAGAGACATGAAAATCTTGGCTTAACACGAACTCGGATTCAAAGGAGATGGAAAAATATCGGTCAAAGCCAAACACATAACCAAAGAAATGGCACCACTTTAACACATTCCACAGAATCTACAACTAAGTTCAGTTCTTCATTACTTACTCATCAGCAATCCCATCAACATAATAGCAATGCCAAACACAAAGGTAAGTTCACTTCATACCAATCACCAAAATCTGTCAAAGCCATGATATCAACCCCACTCAAAATGCACCACCAATTCATTGAAATATTAGCAACTTGCATTAATTTCACTGCAGAAACACAAAGCCTGTCCATATTGTACCTATTATACAGCACTAAAAAATCAGATACCAAATATCAAGTTCTCAAAATCACAAACAAGCAAGAGCATTTCACTCTATGAAATTGCTCCTGCTGAAACTCCAACAGAAATCTTAAGCTCTTTGGGCACCCCTTTACAACCGCACTTCAACATTTCCTTTTCCTTCTCCCTTTCCTTGCTCTTCTTGACTAGAAACATCACTGCTTTGAATCTCTCAGCAATTAACCATCTGCTAATTCCAAAAATCTGGACAAATCAAAACTAAAAGATTCCAATCATGTCTACAAGAATCACCAAAACCCATCAAAAAACTACTCTAAGAATACAAGTTAACTAACATAAAATGGCAAAAATGTCGACTCGGAAAAGCTCGGTTCGTGAGAGCGTAGCTCGCTCACTTCCTAACAATCAAACACCTAAATTCAAATATCACCGCAAAACCAAGGCACCAATATGCATTCAAAAATCGCTAATGAACAGCAAAACAATATAGTATCAACCGAAGAAAAAGGAACCCAGAGCTCCTTTAAGCAACTTCTCTTTCACTGAAATACCAATCACGAATTCCCGACAGATGAAATGTACTATTTATTTAATTTTTTTTTGGGGGTGGGGGAAGAGAGTCAAGAAGTCATGGCCAATTCAATCGATGCTGAAATTGAAAAAATCACATCAATTTCACGGCCATTAAATTACACAAAAATCAAAACATCATCACAGTACTAAACACCAAATTACATCCCAAAAGTTCACAAAACGAAGCAAAATTATTACAAACAACAGAAAACTCACACATTAAGCCTGCAGTTCCTGTTGAGACTCCAATGGAATTCCAAGCTCTTGAGACCCCAATCCTCCCTCCTCACCCTCTTTCTTCTCCTTCTTCTTCCTAGCTGGTACAGGCACAGCGAGAAAACTTTTAGTCTTGCTAATGGGTCTGCTCTTTTCAAGCTGGACCAAGTCTCCAACTTTGAACTGATTCTCAGGGTCATGAGCCTGGTACTTCTTCTTCTTCCTCACCCGTCTCTTGTACTTAGGATGTGGGGCCAACCTTGTAACCTCAACAGCCACAGTTTTGTCACTTGTTGCACAAACAACTTTGCCTTGCATTGACTTCATGGCCCTGATTGGAGGGAGGAAAGTGAAGGGCTTCGTGGGTCGGAGAGAGAGAGAAGAAGTGGGTTTTGACAAGTGAGAAAGTTGGGTTGTTCCATGAAGGAATGGAGTGGAGAGAGTAAGGGAGTTGAGTGAGGATGCGAGGGACATTGTTAGCAGCATCGTGCTGTTTCCTGGAGTTTTTGGGGATAAGAAGAGGAGTGGAACTTGGGGGGTTCTTTTATCCTTGTGGATTGAGTGTTTGTGTGGGAGCGTGAAGATGCGGGGTAAAACGGTCTTCTTCATCAATTTTCGTGAAAAAAGAAAAAGAAAAAGAAAAGCAAAGAGAATAAGATTTTAATATTTGTAAAGCAAGAAAATTATATTTGATTGCTAGCAAACTCACTGTAATAAATACTTAGTGTATTAAACCTAATTCATTTGTTGAGAAATAATGTAATTAGGAGTTTATATATATATATATATATATATATATATTAATGCTAAACATTTTTCAAAAAGGTAAAATGTAATTATTTATTTATTTATTTTCTTACATATTATTCAATTTTATTATTTTAAAAAACTAGAGTTATTTATATGAACTCGATAATGCATATAATCTAATTGTCATGTCACCTAAAGGTGAAAATTTTTAAATTTATTTTTGTATAGTTAGAATAACTTTAGTTACCATTTTTAAATCCTTTTGGGCCTAGGCTTCAGTCTAATTATGTTGTTGTTTGGTATAAAACCGAGCTTATTGATTCTCAAACACAGTTTAGAGCATATTGGAAAATGTCATGAAAGAAAAGGAATGGAAGTAAAATCAAATGGCCAAGATGCTAAGGAACTACGAATCCATTTCTTGTACAAAATGTTTCAAATCACATAGCTTTGCTCTCATGCTCACTCTTCCTAGTTACAAAAGGAAGGAATGGAATGAAAGCAAGTCGAAAAACACAAACCAAAAAGACCCTCTTAGTTATGGGTCTGAAAATACACATTCAGTGTTGGGCTCTCTCACTCTCTCTTTTCTGTACGTGTTCATCTTTCTCCCCCTATAATGCTATTAATGGCGAGCTGTTGGGCTTCGTAAAGCTCCTAAATTATCAAGATAGGAAGGTTTCCTGTTGGTTGATATGTTAGTGAGTTTCTGTTTATATCTGTCATCATCTTTCAGTAGTTCATCTGATCCAAATGGATCCTTCTTTGCCGCACTCTCATTTTGTTCTGAACCCCAACCCATAAAATCAGACAGAGTCATCGAAGCACTTGTATCTTCGGAGTTCTTCTCCATCCCTTCTCTGGGCGATGCCGGTACTTGTGGTGCCTCTTTTAACGTGTTTCTCTTGTGTCCTGCGTGTGATGGATTTCGAGTAACATCATCAGCATCGAGAACATCTTCGATTCGAGACAAGACTGTCGAGGCCAAGGTTTCTAGAATTCTCGAATAGCTTTCCAAGATGGCGTGCCCCACATCCTGTCAGGACAAGAACATATCGTCAGCCCCCTGGTTTGACAAAAACGACTAGAATCTATTCTTACCTTGTTGTATTGAATTTTGCTGACATCAAGTGAAGATTGAGGAATTCCAGGGAAGCGCTGTTTGAGAAGGAGGAGGATAGTTTCTGCCCTCTCTTCGAAGAGTTCTCTCTTCTCCAAACTGACAGCAGATCCCCATGCGGATTTACCATCTTTCTGATTCATCTTCCTTTTCCAAATCACTATTGAAGCCTCTATTCTGTTCTTGAGGTCTAGTATTTTGTGTTCTGATGATATGTCCATGGTGCTCAGAAATTGATCAGGATCAAAGTACTCAAGAGTAATGCTCCTGTACGCCAAGTCTCCAAGGCTTGCCCTCCCGTTCTGCCAAAGAACCAAAAAGAAATGCGATCAGAGAGTTAGCAAGGCACTTAAAGATTCTGTTATATGCAATGTTTTAATAGGAACTGTTGCATTTCTTCTTACTTTGGGAAGGGATTCAATGTAGTTTTCAGGAATCTCCATTTCTGAAAGTATCTGAGCATTTATCGCCATGGCTGCTTTGAGAACTTGGTTCACACTGTCTTTTTGGTATTGAATAAATTTTGTGGCCCTTTCCGATAAACCATCTGGAGGAACTTTGACAGTAGGTAGCCACCATTTATCATCTGTTCTCTTGGTGCCTCCTTTTTCTGACTCGGGGGAGTCTCTTGAAACATAATAAAACTCATTTTGGTCTTTGAAGTTATCTAGGGAGTCCTGAATTAATATTGCAAAACCATTATCGAGGGATACACTAAATCTGCTGCAATCCTCATTTAACAACGTTCATATCTAAAGCTCAAATTAAATAAGCGAAATCACAAAGATCTTATTTTCTTACAAGAAGCATTGCATCAAGCTTGCGTAAGGCTGGGATGTTCATATGAATATCATTTCGCTGTCTCGTCACCATTATCTATTCAATCAACAAGCACAAAATTCTTAGCTTGCATGATGATTCAATGGGGGAAGACATTCAATTCAAGGAATGCATTAGAGAGACACTGCTGCTAATTACCTCCATATTTGATCCATCCTTGGATTTTTGTTGGGAAGGAACAAGTTCAACAATGTGATCGGTTACAGATAAGAGCCAATCAATTTCTCTTATCCACCTTGCTTTTCTTTCTGGCGACATAGGCTCTAGACGCCGCTGTTCGCCAAACACAGAAGCTGCATATAGGAGAGAATAAAACGAGGGATCAACACATGCATTAGAAAATTCGATGGTGTTGTTTTCTAGTTGATGTTGGAGATCATGAATGATTAGAAAATTTCGCAGAGAAGGGAAAAAGTCAACCTACCAGCAAGATTTGTAATTGCATTTGACAATGCCAAAGCTGAGGAGACGCCCTTTCCTCCGCCAGACATATCCTCCCCAAGAAGCAGTTTAGCAAACCTTTCCTTCATCTGTTCCATTTCTGAAATCAAACCCCAGGAGAAAACAAAAATTAATCCTAATAATTTCCAAAATCAAATAAATGTAAGCAATAACTACCTTTTAATGATTTTCCTTTTACTAAACAAGAAAAGATGATACATTGAATGTGATAATACATTATTGATCGATGAAATAAAATATTTGTACACGAACTTAAAAAATCAGACTTGCCTAGATTTTGATTATCTTTTCCTGAAGGAGCAGCCCCGGCTTCATCCCTTCCTATCCTTGATCTAGGGCCCTTATCATTCCTATAAGGTGAAGTCCCCGCTTTCTGTTTATGATCTGATGCTTGGTCATTTAAGCGTCTTGGAGCCTGACGGTTTCTACATGTCGTTCTGTCATCCATTGAAGAGTATTCTTCAAAACCAGAACTATCATCCGCGCTCAAGCTCTTAACATGCTGACCCCCGGCGTTCTCATTCATCCCTTTGAAACGATACAATCTAGACCTATAGTCTTCTTCTTGTTCTTCTTGGAGAGCACGAACCATCTTTAATGTTCAAAATAAAACAAAAATCAAGAAAAGAAAAGGTTCTATGCAATGAACAAGAAATTTACTCATGACCAAAACAAAACGTAAAGAGTTAGGAGGTGCTTACACCTTGTCGTCCTTGGTAAGAGACAAGGATGGAGAGACAAAGGGAGAGAAGCCCAACTACCAAATGATTCAAAATATCGGTGTTCTTTCAGAATTTACTATCTCTTGATAAAATTGTGGAGGAGATGGTATTGTTTTTTCTTTTAGCATCTAGTTTCCGTCATGCGCCATGTAGCATGTGTTGGTGGATCGTGGGGTGCATGTTTGGATGAATGAGGTGTAATAAGAGGAATAAATAAAAATAAATTAAGTGATGATTTATTTGGATCTAAAGATTGAGTTTGTTTAGGGATACAAAAATTGAATGGTTGTCTATTGATTATGGAAGGTCGAATATTGCAAAGAATCCGGGAAAAACAGGCACACACTCTCAATCAACTTAATTTCCCTCTCCCTTCTCGCGCATCCACTTTTTAATAATCAAATTCACATTTTAGGAAGTTTAATTATATTTATAATTAATTATAAGTATATTATAAAGAAAACAAAAACAGCTCGGACATTCACTGTTGTCCCATTTGTAGCTCCTCAAATGGATTTACTGTGGAGACACTGCAAAAATCCTAAGATGTAATGACGTTCTTAGCGTTGTTGTTTCCATGCTCCTCTTTTCTTATCGCGCTGCCTCGGATTTTCTTCATTGTGTCCTCGTTAATTGCTATGTCTTTATTCTTTCCCTCATTTGCCCTCCTTTCATCTTCTTCTTCTTTAATGTTGGTGCCTTCCTGATTTTCTTGGCAAATCATGTCTTGCCATTGATTGACGATGTTTTAAAAACTAATATGCTCAGGATTGAGTATTTTTTATATCTGGATTGTGGATAATTATATAATTTTTTTTTTGTTAATATACTCTTATCTGAAGCTTAGAAAGTAAATGGTTGATAGTAAAAATTTCAAAACCTGCAAAACAGTTTTTTTATAGGTTTTAGAGAGTTGCAATAAATAAGAGAGTGAATATTAAATCCTAAAAATAAGAGTGTTTGTTCATGTTCTTGTATGATAAATGCTATGAAAATTAAAATATGAATATTTTAAAATATAAATTGTAAACCATTTATTGGTTGGTTTAAAGGGTATTTATAACCTCTTAACCTTATCATGCTGCTGAAATAAAGGGGTTAGAAAGTTATTCATCCTGATAGCATTAATGAAGGATAAGTATCTTTTATACAACATTCAATGAAAGATAAATGTCTCGCATACGATATTAATAATGGATAAATATCTCTTATACAATATTAATTACAATGAAAATATGGTAAGCCCTCAAAAGACTTTTATATACCTAGGGGTGTAGGGAGATTGATATCTTTGACATTAATATTTTATATTAAAAGTCATAAAAATAAACAAACGAAGCTTTGTGACCCAATATAAGGCCTATAATAATTGTCCGGCTCATGCCCACTTAGGCTTGACACGATACCAAGTCCATGGGTGGTGTCTGTTTGTGCTCAGCGCATGGTTGAACTCAATGATGTTTGGTCTGATCATTCGCCAAACCTATATCTATTTAGCTCGCCAAACACGTGTGTACTTAGGCTTGACATGTAGCTAGATCAAATGATAATGAGTCTAACAGCTTCCCAGACAAACATCTATTTAGGCTCAATACATAGTTGAACCCAAAGATGTTAGATTTAGTATCTCGCCAAACTCATGTGTACTTAGACGTAGCATGTAGTTGAACTCAAGAATATTGGGACTAGCAGCTCGCTAGACCTATATCAATTTGAGCCTAGCGTATAGCTGAACATAAAGATGTTAGGCCTAACAACTCACCGGACTCATGTATACTTGGTCCAACATGTAACTAAACCCAAGGATATTAGGCCTAAAAGCAAGCCAGATCCATCTCATCTAGGCCTAACATTCTGTCACGTCTAAAGATGTTAGGTATGGATGTAAGCCCCGGTTCAACTTGAAAACTTAAAAACTAGTTTTGGAGTTTCAAACCTGGTGAAACTTGAACGGATTACATGTATATTAATCATATTTATACATGTAATATGAAATGTGAGTTCATTTTAGTTTGCTATTGAATAAGATATAAAGATTTAATAATAAGTTAAAAAAAATTCTTAACAGTGAAGTCTTCACTCGCTTTGCATCTTAAACTTGTTGATGAATTTTTTTCATTCAATTTCATATGCTTGGTAATGCAATCTTTATATAAAACAAGTTTAAATTTTATTTTATTCAAGTATATTATTAATTCATTTTATATTTAATTGTTATTATTAAAATAGAAAATATTATAAATATTAATGTGACTCGTGGAATGGAGAGAAGGAAGAGAAAGAAGATAATATTGCTTTATCATCATCATTATTATTGTTATTGTTATTATTGGGAAAGATAGGAGAAGAAGGAGAAATAGTGTGGTAGCCATTGAGCCACATCGTCTACGCATAAAAGAATTGGGGAAAAAAAAAAGAAGGAATATAATATGCGAGAATCCACAATGCTAATGGGTCACCATCCACGGTATAATAAAAAGTAACATAACAATACATATTAGTATTTCTTGTAATTGTAAAATTTCAGGATTTTCTAAATAGAAGTTTCAAGCTCATGCCATTAAGGTATTATCTTTTGACTGCAAAAATAAAATGTAAAAGTAAACTATGCCATAACAATACTCTTTTTTTCTTTCTTTCTTAAAATCACTTAATGAATATCAACAACTTCTCTCTATGGTCCTTAAAGCTTTCTATTTATTGAATAAGTCAAGATAGAATAATTTCTAGCTACAAATTTAACTTTTTTTATACATATTTATGATGTTAAAGAAAATCTATAAATGTTTTTAAAAAATATTAATTTTACTAGAATAAAGTTATTTAGAAAATTGATTCTGAGCAAAGAAATGTAATTTTGAAATTATGAATTTGGAACCAAATTCATGGATTATAGAAATACGAGAACAAAAGAACATGATATTGTGATTGAAAAACTAAAGCATTTCTCTATTGCCCTAGTCTCTCCAAAACGTGGCATACAATGTTAACTTATCGTTCTGGTTTTGCACAGTTTTGACATGTCGTTTTAAGAGGTCCCCAGCCATGTTAACTGACTTTCAAAATGGAAACGAACCACCACATTACCCAACAAGACTCTGTAGTAAAAATTTAAATTAAAAAGATTTATTTTTTAATTTGATTTGATTTTTATTAAAAAAAAAAATTAAATTAAATATATTTTAAAAAAATTGAAATCGATTTAAACCCACCAGTTTCAGCTCAGTTCGATTTTTTAGGATAAAAACCAGTTCAAAGTGGTTTGATTTGGTTTTTTTGATTTGGCTCGATTTTAACTTTTTTTTTCTGATTTGACTTGATTTTTTTCTGATTTTTTTTTGTTTAAGCTAGGTTTAGTTTTTTCAATTTCAAGTTTAAAAAACTGAACCGATTAGTTTTTTTAAAATTTTAATGGTTTTTTTTAAAATTTATTTTTTTAATAATTTTTTTCTGATTTTATTGGTTTAATTAATTTTTTTTGATAATTTCTAATATAATGATAAACTGGCCTCAACATTAATATTAAAAAAAAAAAAGGGAAAGAAACCTAACCATGATAAAATATCAGGCATAAAAATGAAGTCCATTGGAATCCTGATGCCACGTTAATAAAATAAAGAAAAGAAAAGGAGAAGAACCCTAACCTTGAAAACATCTCTGGCATAAAAATGCAGTCCATTGGAGTCCTAATGACCTGTCCGATGCACAAATACCTAGAACAACAGCTAGAAACCGACTTCAATCTCTTCAAACTATGGCACTGCAACTCCTCAATAACTGAATTCTTGAAAACCCATCAAGGAAACACAATCAGAGCTGTAGTGGGTAACACTGAGATTGGTGCAGATGCGGAACTAATTGCGTCATTGCCAAGTTTGGAAATTGTTGCCAGTTACAGTGTAGGATTGGATAAAATTGATTTGAGAAAGTGTGAAGAGAAAGGGATTAGAGTTGCTAATACCCCTGATGTTTTGACTGATGATGTTGCTGACTTAGCAATTGGGTTGATATTGGGGGTTTTGAGGGGGATTTGTGCTTCTGATGCTTTCGTCCGGATTGGCAAGTGGAAGGATGCTGATTTTGGATTGGCAACAAAGGTCTATTAAGCTCTCTCTTCTCTCACTCTTCTTCTCTTTTTTTTTTTGGTTATTTATCAGCATTTTATTATTGATTTTGTGTGATGTGGATTGCTGTCTTTGGATTCTTGGATTGATAATTGGTGAATGGAAGGTACAGGTTTTTTAGATATGAAAACTTCGTATGCACTTGAGGAATTCTGTAGATTGTATCATTCGTAACTTGCAAGATTAGTTTCCTTTACGTTTGTACGTCTAGCATTACAGATCTCATGTTTTGTTTGAAGTCACTTGCTGTCTCTCTTGATTTGACTCCTGGTATAGAATGATAACTAGGAGGTTATGTCCAGAAAGGACCACGATTCGTTACGAGAATCATTTTTTGGTTACAATTGACTGGGAGAAACTATATACATTACGAACCCTTTGTGCCCTGCTAGTGGAGAGCTGACATTATGGAAGGAGTTGGATAAACTCCATGCCATGAACACTGCAGAAATTCAAAATGCTTGAGTGGACAAATTGAAAGCTGAATTGACTGTTCCCCCCTTGTAGTTTTTTATGGAGTTTGAATTTTGTTCGTTGATATATTTCCTTTTCCCTTTCAGTTTAGTGGTAAATCAGTTGGCATTGTTGGGTTGGGCAGGATTGGTTCAGCTATTGCAAAGAGAGCTGAAGCTTTTGGCTGCTCCATAAGTTACTTCTCCAGGTCACAAAAACCATTTGCAAACTACAAATTCTACTCGAACATTATTGACTTGGCCACCAGTTGCCAAATCCTCATCGTGGCATGTGCTTTGACAGAGGAAACCCGCCATATTATCAATCGTGAAGTCATTGATGCTCTGGGTCCAAAGGGCATTCTGATAAACATTGGACGGGGTGCTCACGTGGATGAAACTGAGCTTGTGTCTGCATTGCTTGAAGGTCGGCTAGGTGGCGCAGGGCTTGATGTGTATGAAAATGAGCCTGAGGTACCTGAAGAATTGCTCGGTCTTCGCAATGTTGTCCTCCAGCCTCATGTGGGATCTGACACTGTAGAAACCAGCGATGCAATGACAGACCTTGTCATTTCAAACTTGAAGGCTCACTTTAGCAAAAAGTCCCTGTTGACTCCAGTTATATGATGGTTATGCCAAAGACAAGGCTTGAGTCAGGTGCTCATGTAGATTTCCTTCGATTCTTCAGATTTTTGTCATGTCTAAATTGCTAGAAGCTCTGGACATGATTTTCTAGCATATTGAAAAGTCCATTTGAGCTTATATTGGTTGTTAGCTACGAAATTTAATGTAGTAGCCCAATTGGCAGTCTCCAAGAATCACCCAGTACCTCCAAGGAGATTGGTAGGTCGCAACCATTGTTTATTTGCTAACTAGAACTAGCTCACCAAAATCATGGGGGGGAGACCATAAAAGACAAGGAAAAATGTGAATGCGCAATGATAATGGCGAACATCATGATAACTAGCTGTCATATTTACATGAAAAGATCAGTGCAACTGCCATGTGACCTCTTTTTTGTTCTTTCTCGCTTCTACCATTCTGAAGTACCTATTTCCTCCCTTCCACTTGCCTCCATGGAACTTTCTTGGCAATCAAATGCAGAGACTTAATCAATCAGGGAGAAGAAGCTCCTTTGAAGATTAGGAAATTGAGGGTCTCCAATGTTAAGTCGATAAAAGTCCCTTCAGAATGAGAGAAAAAAAAGTAAAATTTGCACCTGCCACACATGGCCATCCCCTCCCATGCCTCAGGTCAAACTCCTGCTAATCACACCACAAAAGAATTAGCTGAAAGAGCATTTTCCAGCACACAACTCGAATAGATTAAGCCATTAAGGGGATATTAATTTCCCATGTTCAGAAAGGAAGAAAAAAATAGAATGCATCTCTTTTTCAAGAGGCATACAAACCATGTTACAATTTGCTCATGAAAGATCTAATAATAATAATAATAAAAAAAAAGGAACTGCGTTTTCCATGTGTGCTTATGTATGTGATAGAGAGGGAGAGGGATGGTACCTTTTTTATGTGGGCAGCAATGGATTTGCAGTCTAGGACATCATAGAAATCCAGAGCCTGAGAAGCAGAAGCCATGGCTTGGATTTGCATCTTCATAGGCATGTCTGTGTCCTCTATACGTGCTTTTCCTTCCAACATTTTTCTCTCTCGAAGAAGAAAAGAAAACTCAGTTGAGATACACACTATCTGCTATTCAGACAGCTGGTTCTTGTCTAAAAAACCCAGTACTAGCTAGCAGACAAAGATTTATCTCGAACTTCACAATAGTGAAAGAGCACTAAGACAGACACCAATGAGGAAGAAACACCAGGCCTCCACTCTCAAAGGAACAAAATATATTAAAGCATTTGCTTCATCATTATCAGTACTCTTCCTTCAATCCATAGTAACCTGAAAATGGAAGAGGACGAGTCTTAGGCCAGCAAATTTGAACATGGGAAAAGGCAAAACAAAGTTCAAGTCTTGAAGATGGACATCTTACATTTTCAAGCATAGTTCAACAACAAGAAGAAGGTATTAAGAACATGGCTGCCGGCTACATGGTCCAATCCAATATTAGAACCCTAGCTCTCTAGGTTCCCCTTACCACTACCTGGCCCAACCTAGGATTTCACTAATGTCCCATCCACTATAATGCGCCGTTGTCGGTTTAGCAGCTTATCTCGCACTAACTTTTTCTTTCTTTCTTTTCATTATTTTTATGTGGATAAACTTTGAAAACACTATCGTTCAACTATATAAATAATTTTAATATATTTTTCGATTCCACTCATCAGCTAGGTCACGTATAAGTTTATTACTAATTCATGTAATTTTATTGGACTCTTATTATGCTTTTTTTTCCTCAAAAAAAAAAGAACCGGGGATGTTCATGTTGCTTTGGATATGTAAATTTTATTTCTAAATATATTTTATAATTTGAGAAGTTTATATTTTTTTATATATACATGCAGCCCATTAAATCTTGTTATATATATATATATATATATATATATATATATGATTGCTAAACATTAAGCTTTAATTAGATAGATATCTTACGCTGCACCATAAACCAGTTCAAATTTTTTCTAATGTAAAAAGATGTTTAGTAAATAATATCATTTTAAAAGAGCAAAAAAAATCTATAATCTTAGTCATTGACCTGAATGAGTTCAAAAGTCTTCATTAATTTAATAATATGATTTAAAAATAACTACAATTAAAAAAACAAGAAAGGCCAATGATTAATTGAAAAATATGAACACTTCTCAATATTATAAAAATATATTCTTTAAATATTCTTAAAATATCTCAACAATTTTATTCGATAATAAAATAAAAATTGAATGAGAACAAGATAATCTCATAAAAGAAAAAAATATATATATGAAGTTCAATTACGAGTATAGCAAACATTGAAGGATAAACTAAAAAAAGTCAAATTTAAAAAATGATAAAAAAAAAAATTAACTCAAGTCAACATATCAAATTTGCAACCTAGTTATGAAACTAAGATAACTTCACACAAAGAAATTGAATAAAACAATGGAGGTCAACTCTCAAACAAACTAAATGATCAAAGAAAAAAATCAATTTTAAAAAAAAACTTAAATCAACCCAAGTTAACTTGACTAACTTATAACTTGGTATATGAGATTGAGATAACCTCACAAGAAGAAAAGTCTAAAAAATCACGGAGTTCAAGGCCCAATAACCTAATGTCGAATGATAAAATTGAAAGAAAAAAACAATTTAAAAAAAGGACTTAAAACAACTGAAATTAAATCAAGTTAATTTTTGAAATTTGTGACCCAAAGCATGGGATAGTGATTAACCCATAGAAGACAAATACAAAAAAAATCATGGAGCAAAATTTCTAATCATCCAAAATTAAAACCACAAAAGAAATAACAATCAAAATAATAAGGATAAAATATGGTATGAAAACTAAATAAAAAAACAATAGGGGATTAAATTGAAAAAAAAATCAATCAAAAGAATGGGGATCAAATTGGATAAAATTTTAAATGAAATAAAATGTTGAGGGATAAAATAAAAAAAATCAAGAAAATAATTAAAAATAATAATAGCAATAAAAGTTATAAGGACCAAATTTGATACAAAAATTAAATGTTGAGAAATGAAATTAAAAAAAATCAACTTAAAAAAGCATTAAAAACAAAACAAATAACAATAAAATAATAAGAACCAAAATTAATACAAATATAAAATATAAACTGACAAGATACATTTAATTTATAAAAGGACTGGTGTGAAATCCAAAGTGATGAGAGAGAAAAAGAAAAGAAAATAAAAGAAATTCACTAGAGATAATTGTCGCTTCGTCGTGCACATGTACCTGACCACCAAGAAGAGGACAACGCAATGTTTCTAGTGTTATCATGGAAGGTGGTGTTTGACAACCAAAAGATGTCACACACGTGTGTCCAAAGATCATGGGCGGCTCTAACTCACTACACGCGCCACCGACTTGTATTTTTTAATTATATTTATATTAGTTAAAAGACTGAAGTGTCCATCATTTAAATTGATTATAACTAAAAAAACCATGATGAAAACACAAAAAAAGCCCTCGAACTTCAATTTTGATTTTTTTTTCTTTTAAGGACAATCCAGTCATTTCACTATGCAATATGAAATTAAAGTGTTAACATGTTGAAAATCCCTTCAGTCAAAATTTTAATTCTCTTGTTTTTATGGGTTTTTAAAGATTGATTTGTCCCAATCAATATAATAATGACAAATGAATCTTATGAAAAAAATAATTTACTCTTAATAACTAGTTAAATGATTTTGTTTGAGAATGATAAAATGGTCATTTCATTGTTCCAATCTATAATAAATTGTGTCTTAGTACATAGTAAAAAGCTAATTTCTTTTAGTTTTTGTGTTTAATTAGGTTTGTTTTCTAAATAATGACCTATTTTTAATTTTTTAAAAAGAGATTAAAGCCTACTATATTTTTTTCAAGATTCGATTCAATCCCAATTTTAGCTATAAATAAACATATCTAAATTGACCAATTTTCTTTTTAATTTGATTCGATGTATTAATATATCTTATATTTCAATTTGATTATATTTTTTTAATTAAAACCAAATTGTTTAATGAAATCAAATTGGAAAATAAGATTTTATTAATTTCCTTATCCAATATCAATTAATGGAATCTTATATGATCAATTTGCTTATTCTATATTGATTAATGGAATCATGTTTGATAATTGATGGTTGATTTGATAATATTTAAGTTGTGAAGGCTTTTGTAATAGGAGCATTGATTATGAAAATACAGGTAGATAGTGGTTAATGGATGATGTTTGAATGGTGGTAGTTAATATCGTAATTGCGGTGACAATTATTATCAGATGATGAGATGAAGATAATCAATGAAAATGTTAATGAAAAAGATTAAAAGCGATTACTTTATATAAATAATTTAAATAATTATATCAAATTTAAAGATAGTAGATGTCACTTAATTCATTATAAATCAATATACTTTCTTAAAGACATAAATAACAAAGATTTCTTCTCGCTATATTGAAAAAACCATTGAATTAAAGTCATTATCATTCCATTAATTCTTTTATTAAATTATCTTCATACACAATATTGGGTTTAATTATAAAAGGCAGAAGAAAGTTCAAGTGATGAAGATGGACAGCACAGATTTTCAAGCATAAATTCAACAAGAAATCATAAATTCATGAAGATCAAAATAGTATTTTAATAATGTCCCATCCACAGCACGCAGGCGCGGTAGTGGATTTTAGACTTTTAGCAACTTGTCTCGCACTTTCTTTCGCTGTCCTTCCCATACGCTTAGCATAACAAAATATACTTGAGAATGGTGAAATCTAGAGTACAAATTTCTGTAGCTCTAAGAATCAATAGCGCCGTGGATTGTAATTATCAAGTTACGATTTTACTTTACCCCTCGTAACAAAAACATTTAACGTGATTGATAGGGATAACAGGGTGTGTTTTTTTTTATTATTATTACAAAAAAAACTGTTAAAATACAACTTAACAGGTTTTAATTTATTATTTTTTTATTTTTATTTTTTTAATTCTTATTTTATTTTTTTTGTTTTTTTATGCTAATTTTTTTTTCTTAATCTTATCTTTCAATGTTTGATTTGCTCGGGATTGAGTTTCATGATTTTTAGTGTTTCTGTTTTAATAACACGGGTTACGGGTTTAAAGAATTGATACGGGTTGATATTTTTTTAGTTATTTTTTTATTTTATCATTTGATATTAGTTATTTTTAAAAAATAATAAGTGACTTTATGGTTTTTTTTAGTTTCTATTCTATCAAGTTATCTTACTCAAATTATATGTTTATTACGCTATCTCATATTAACTTAGACCAATTTTTTTTTTCATTTTATTCAATTTTATGCTTCCAAATATTTTTTTCATGCTATTGTTATCTTATTTTTTTTCTTTTTCAACTTGATCTTTTTATTATTATTTTTTATTTTTTATTGTCTAATTAAAATAAAATCAATTTATTATAATATTAACTAATACTCTAAAACACATGAGGAAAGTATTGTAGCTTGCCTCACTTGTTTTTTTTTTTTCATTTATTTTTGTTTCCCCCCCTTTGTTTTTGGGTTTTACATGTTTTTTCCCCCAAGATTGTCTTCTTCTTCTTCTTCTTCTTCTTCTTCTTTTTTGTATTTTTTAATTATTTTTGTTGATTTTTTTTTAATATTAAACTGGTTGAGAATTTAGTTTTGTATTTTTTTTTTCTTTAAAACATTATGAATTATTATAATGTTTCCCTACATGGTCTTTTTTTATGAATTTTTTTATTTTTTATTT
This sequence comes from Populus tomentosa, assembly GCA_018804465.1. NCBI lineage: Eukaryota > Viridiplantae > Streptophyta > Magnoliopsida > Malpighiales > Salicaceae > Populus > Populus tomentosa. Next base: position 15,928,996 of record CM031969.1, on the reverse strand, counting down.
TTCCAAAATGATTTTTGTCGATTTTATTTTTTTCATATTGAGTTGGTTGAGAATTTTGCTTTATAGTTTTTTTCTTTAAAACATTGTAGATTGTTACAATGTTTTCCTACATAATTTTTGTTTTGCTACAGTGTTTCCCCATATTTTTTTTCAAAATTAACTTTGTCAATTTTTTTTTAATATTGAGCTGGTTAAGAATTTAGCTTTAACTTTCCCCATATGTTTTCTTTTTATTTTTTTTCCAAAATTGTCTTCTTTTTTTTTTTTCCAGAATTGTTTTTATTGATTTTATTTTTTTTTAATACGGAGCTAGTTGAGAATTTAGCTTTGTAGTTTTTTTTCTTTAAAACACTATGGATTGCTACAGTGTTTCTCCACATGGTTTTTTTTTTGTTTTTTTTCCAGAATTTTCTTTGTCGATTTTATTTTTGTCATATTGAGCTGATTGAAAATTTAATTTCGTTGTTTTTTTTTAAAATACTATGGATTGCTACATTGTTCCCTCACATGATTTGTTTTTGTTATGATTTTTTTTTCAAAATTATCTTTATTAATTTTATTATTTTTAATATTGAGTTGATTAAGAATTATAATCGTAAATTTTCTCATGAAACACTATAAATTGCTATAGTATTTTCATACATGGTTTTTTATTTATTTATTTTTGTTATGATTTTTTCTAAAAAAGATTTTGTTGATTTTATTTTGTTAATATTAAGCTAGTTAAAAGTTTAATTTTATAATTTTTTTTTTAAAAACATTGTGCATTGTAATAATTTTTCTTTATATATATATATATATATATATATATATATATTTCATAAACCCATGATAATGCACAATTATATCAATAGTCGACGGCATCATTCAGGCATGACATCTAGCATTAAGACTATAACCCCAATCGTTAATTAAAAAAACAGAAAAAAAGATACGCGATGTAACGTGATCCACGTCTAGTATATTATACATTTCTGTTTTTTATTATTTATTTTTCATCTTCGATCGTCAGCTAAAGGTCACCACTCAGCACCTTTAGGGGTCCCCACAAACGTCGTCGTCGTCTCTTTATTATCATCACTATTTGGCAGTGATTGCTTTAGGGCCATCCGGTCACGGACAACACCAGCAAAGGCTAGCCCCATGGTGACTTTATTGGTCTTTGATGAGCAGTGCCTAGCAAAGGTGCCTTAGACTTAGTAGCTAGAATTGCAGGGATTTGTAACAATTAATAATAATATAATAATAATTGATGCTTCAGAGATAAAAGGATAGCTGAAGTACACCTGTCGTGAAACATCTTGAAATGTTTTTTTTTTTTTTTCCCTGTCGGCAATCAATGTCTTCTGATATGTCTGTGACTGAGATACGGTGAGGCGTAGTTGAGTTTTTTTCACGAAGACTTTGCTAAAATTCTCATGAAAGCTCAAAACAAGGTAAAATATCAATAACCAGTCACTATTTAGCCGTTTGTATCCCCAAGAGTCAATGGGCCAGTGGCAGGCTTGTGAGCAGCAATCTTCGACTTCGTGATTCTTAAGAAGAGTACAAAAGTGTTTGTGGGATGATTTCAATATCATTTTATTTACATTGTTTTATGGTTCCAAGATTTCGATCGAGTTACAGGGTAATTGATTATAAAACTTATCTGTAAAAAATACTATTTACTTGACTTTCTTCTCTTATGATCTATATTAAAAATATGTGGAGGGTTCGTTTAAAAGAGAATCCAACAATCTCAATGTAAATAAAATTTAAATTTTTTCTTTTCATTACTCCATGTCTTTGCTTACAATTTAAACAAATTATTCAATAGCCAACTCCTAAAAATTTTGCACCACTACTGCACAAATCTAAACCATTAACAAAAAATAAAAAATAACAATTGAATAAAATGAAAGCATGAAATCTGCTAGCTGGAGCATCATTCAATACTGGCCATCCTAGCTTCAACTTCCAGTGTTTTTAGCAGCCACAACTCCTAATCTTCAGTAGCCACGCCGGCCATGCCTCTGATACATTTTTCTTTAGCCAACTTCTTATCCACGTTAGCTAAACTTCTTATCCACATAGACGTTGTTCATAACATTACTGCCTCCATTAAGATAGCACTTGTCCGCAAATGCAAATGAAGGAAAATGGCTACTAAAAGAGGACACATCCTCCCAAGAAGAAGAAGAATCTGCAGGTGACAAACCATCCCAATGGACCAAAACTTGGTGTTGATTGTGAATAAGACAAGAATCCAGAATAGCTTTTGGTAGAGGTTGAAGTTCGCCTTGTGTGAGAACAGGTAAAGAAGGTTCAATGGAAACGGATGTGCCATGGAAAGGTTTAAGGCAGGAAACATGAAAAACAGGGTGCAGTTTGGTAGAAGAAAGAAGTTTTAATTTGTAAGCCACAGTGCCTATTTTGGCCACAATAGGAAAAGGGCCATAGAAACTAGGGGAGAGTTTAGTGTATTTGGAGGAAGAAAGGCTAAGTTGGCGGTGGGGTTACAGTTTAAGTAAAACTTGATCACTTATTTGGTAGTGAACAGGACGGTGTTTAACATTATATCGAGCCTTCATTGAATTTTGAGCTTGAAGTAAACGGTTGCGAAGGTTTTGAAGAACGAAGTTGCGATTGAATAATTATTGATCCATTGCTTCCAATTTAGCTAAACCAGGACAAAAGACAACATAGGTGGAGGAGACCGACCATAAACCACCTCAAAAGGGTGGCTTTAAGAGAAGAGTGGTAGCTAGTGTTGTAATAGCACTCTATCCAAGGCAGCCATTGAAACTAGAGGCGCCTTTGATACATTTTCCTTTAGCCAACTTCTTATACACGTGGACGTTGTTCATAATATTAAATGTGTGAGACTCATGGCACTAATTAAATCTCTAGGTCTGTGCAATTCTACCTCAATTGCAATGTATTCCTGTAACCAACTGATGAAAATCTCCACTTCTTGCTTTGTTGTGAGAGGACTTGCTCGGGCTGCCAATTGCTCAAACTTACGTTGATATTCCTCCATGGTGCTTCTTTTTCTTAGCTTGGAATGTTCCCCTAATTTATTGCTCAAAATGGATGGACCAAAGTGAAGATGACACTATTGTTTAAAGTCTTCCTAAGAGATTCCAGGACGATCCTTATCTAATTTAAGGAACCAAACTTGTGCATCCTTATCTAAGTGATAAGAAACAATTTCTACCTTTTCTTTATCTGAAATATGTTGGTGGCAAAAGAAAACATTACAATGACTAAGCCAAGCAAGCGGGTCAATTTTCCCATCATAAAGAGGAAATTCCAATCGGCTATATCTTGGTAGTTATACACGTCCCTCTAAACGATTACCTGTTTTAGGATGTCTTCTTGGTCCCCGATTCACACTTCCATCATCTCCATGTTGAGCCTCTAATCTAGTGGCCACTAAGTCCCGAGAAAGTTCTTCGATGCGAGCAGAAAGATGCTCCCTTTCGGTTCGATCATGTTGGTGGTTTTCTTGATATATCTTCATGAAGGTCTCAAATTGAGCCTGTAGATTATTTGAAGAATCACCTATAACTTTCGGCTCTAATACCACTTTGTTATGGTCCCAAGATTGCGATCAAGTTACAAGGCGATTGACTGTGAAATCCACCTGTAAAGAATGGTGTTTACCCGATCTTTTTCCCTTATGACCTATTTTGAAAATATGTGAAAGGCTCATTTAAGAGAGAACCCAACAATCTCAATGCAAATAAAATTTAAATTTCTTCTCTCCATTACTCCATGTCTTTGCTTACAATTTAAACAAATTGTTCAATAACCAACTCCTAAAAAGTTGGCACCACTACTGCACTATCTAAATCATTAATAAAAAATAGAAAATAACAATTGAATAAAATAAAATCTGCCAACTAGAGCATAATGCAATACTGGCCATCCTAGCTTCAACTTCCAGTGTTTTTAACAGCCACAACTCCTAATCTTCAGCAGCCACACCAACCACGCCTCTGATACATTTTCCTTTAGCCAACTTCTTATCCATGCTAGCCAACTTCTTATCCATATGGACGTTGTTCATAACACATTGTCTTTGATTAGGTGCTATACCGCAGGGATATTGATAAAGCTTGTAAAAACTTTGTTTGGATGTGGGCTCAATTCATGGATAATACTAAGCTGGAGATGTGGGTGGTATCTATAAAATAACATTTTAATGGTTAAGTTAATGCTGTGTTTGAAGGATTTTTTTTATTAGAAAAATATAAAGAGAGTAATTGTGGATATGTAGTTGTAAGTGAGAATATTTATCATTCTCTTCTTTATTTTATTTATATAACTTACCTCAAAAAAATAATAAGGAATAACTTATTATGAATTACAAAACATGAGATAAGTATAGCTCTTCATATAGATGCATTACACTATTACAATTTGATGGGTCATGGTTTTTATAAACCAACCCTATTTAAAAGGTCATCGTGTGAAGTCACAACCTAAAATGGGGTTATGTATTTTTTGGTGCCCAACTCTAGTTTGGGCCATGAAATGTCCGGGCCTAACTCCAAGTTGGGTAAAGGAACATCTACGCCTAGCCCCACATTGGGCTCGGATGTGACCACGTTCAACTTTATGTTGGACCTGGACGCGTCCACGCCTAGTCCCATGTTGGGCTCGGACACGATCGCGTTCAACTCTATGTTGGACCTGTATGCGTCCACGCCCAGCCCCATGTTGGGCTCGGACACAACCGCGTCCACTCTACGTTGAACCTAGACGTGTTCACGCCCAGCACCACGTTGGGCTCAGACGCATCCGCGTCTCGTTTTCTCTTGGGCTTCGGCCAGGAATTAAGCCCAACATCCCTCAAATTGGGTGCATAACTGACAACTCACTTTATATTAAGCCTCCCATACTATGGGTATGAGTTAGTAATTATGATACCAATCACATCCTATTAAATACGAACAAGTAGCTCATGCTTATATTAATTAGATGTGATGGTACAAGCAATAGAATTATATCTCTACCCCTTCTATATTGTATGAAGCAGGTTAAGCCAGGTAATATAAAAAAAAAATAGAGGAATATACAGCAAGGGGTTCAAAACCTTATACTCTAAGACAAAAACACATTCTCTGCTTCTTCTTCTTCTTTAATTCTACTTCTTTTTACTTCTGCTCTTCTTTATCTTTATAAAAGTTTATTAATACTTCTATTAATGTCTTTAGTTACATAAACAATACCTGGTACTAACTTGATTTTCTAAGGGTCTCCCATCAACACCCTCGAGGGACTTTATGCAGGTATTTGGTTCAGGAAGAAAATAATACCCCAGAAGAGATCCATTAAAGAAGAAGTCAGTGTAGTCTTGAAGTGAAGGTCGTAAAACATACTGTGAATGATGTGCAGGGATCTCTAGGAAATAAGAATATTCCTAGTGATTTTTGCAGCCTCATCACAGCTAAATGACATTGGTGAAGCGTATATTAATGCATAGCGTATGACATCCTCCTTAACTTATAGGTTGTTGACATTAATAATAAACTAGTTAGAAAAAGGATAAAGTGAGGGAAGAAAGAAAAGGAGAAGACCAAAATATCCAATTGAATTGAGCCTAAAAGTAGTCAAACCAAGCCCATCATGGGCACAATTGCGTTCAGTTTAACCGTGGTCAAACCAAGCCTAAAAGAGTAGAACTAAGCCCAAAAAAAGTTAGGACCATTGACTCGGATTAACGTAACGATAAAAGTAATAATTATCATAATTTTAAAACTCGATTCAATTGTCAATTTAATGTTAGTATGGTTCGGGTTAATCATGCACTAAACATCTTTGAGATTTGTTCAAGCATCTCAAATATTCTATAATCATTTACAGAGTTACTGGGTATCAATCATCTCCCACCTCACTATTTTGTTCTCTCCAACTTGTTCTCACTATTTTTGACAAGTCTCAAGGTGCTTATCTTCATGCTTGAGTTTGAAGGGTGAACTTGCTTTCTTATCAAGAAATTTAAACACGCAAATAAAGAAGTTTAGAAGAAACTAATTGCTTGTATTTATTAGGAGGTCATTAATTAGTGTTTGTTTTTAGGATTATTAATTAATTAAGGTTAACAATCTATTAGTGTTAGGGTTTAGAGTTTATTTTTTTAGAAAAATATTGCTTAGAGTTTATTTTTTTAGAAAAATATTGCTTAGAGTTTGTATTCATATTCGAGTTTAATTTTTTTTAGAAGGTACATAATACATGGTAGGGCATTCCACGTAATCATGCATGCCTTGAATTAAGTGTTTCAAAGTTTTTATTAAATTTTATTATTTAATATTAGTATTAGATTCGATAATAAACTCTAAACAAATAAAATAAATTACCAAAACAAAATTATTATATTTACTTAGTGTTTGTTCTAGCTAGTTAATTAATTTGTTAAGCACTGTATTTATATTTTCATCAATACCAAAGCACTTCAAAAAAACTGCAGTGGTACCAGTCCGATATCTTATACCATACAACTTGGCTTAATGATAAACTCGATACAAGTTTTAGGACAGTTAATCATTAAGCTGGGTCAATACAAAGATAAAAATAATTATTATTTTAATTTTAAAACTCGATTTGAGAGTTGATTCGAGGTTAGGCTCAGGTTACAAGTCGAGGCTAAGCTTAGTTTTAAATCAAATTTGAGGGTCGATCTGAGATAAGGCTTGAGTAACAACTTGGAAGGGTTAACCCGAGTTGATCTAAATTGAAAAAAATCAAAGCAACCTCGTTTTGATAAAAAATATATATAAAAAAATTCAATGAATTTTTAAACCATGTTTGATCTCAGGCCAACCGGGTTGTAGTTTGACTCGAGTTTTTGGCCAAGTCAGGTCAGATCAATCCTTTTTCTTTTTTTTTCAAAACAATTTAGATCCTGAGTTGGCTAAGTCATATCTAATATTTAATAAACATAAAATAAAATAAATTTTCCAGTTCAATCTAAAACACACCAAACACGTGAGAAGACAATTATTTATCCAATTCATTCCGATCCAGTTAATACCAATCAATATTATTCAGCTTACCCAAAAACACCTCCCTTATTTGTAGCATGCAATATTTTATCCAATAATAATACAACGTGGAAAGTGTCACACCAAACCATATATAATATATATATTAAAAGAAAAAACGAAAAACAAAATCAAAATATATAAATCAGAGTAAATTAATAATATTTGAAAAAACATACTCAGGCCAGTAACCATAAAAAAATATTTAAAATCTACAATAATGTTTTCGTTGTTGTCTATAATCATCCACCAAGGCTTGAGCTGGAACTAGACACAAACAAGAAACGAATCAAATTAGGTGCGTAGTCAAGACCACAATAAAAGAAAGAAGGAAGGAAAAGGCATGGCAACCAAATCTTGCATTAGAATAACATGTTAGCCTGCCGACACTTTGCCGAACCTGAGGCTCTGTCATAGGCTCCTCCAATCCAAGCCTAATTTAACATGCAAAGCCTGCTACTACTCATTGGGTCGTTGATAAAAAAAAAAAAGTATCTACCTCCAACACAAGTTTCATCTCATGCACTGAGAGAAAAACAGCTAGACAGATAACATAGAGAAGTGACCTTGTGGCTGTGTTGTCACTATAGCTATAAAAAAGCGTAAACAGTTCTAGTGCCCTTACCATCTTTTTTGTGTGTGTCGCCAGTGCTTGTTTCAAGAACTTTGTGTCTTAAAAGAGTTTTCCCTTAAGAGTCTAGATTACTGTGATCATTCCAGGTTCTGGGTTCCTGCTCAAATTTCCATTTCTTGATTCTACACTAGCTACCAGGTCATTTCTATCAGAATATGCTATTGTTTTGCTTAGTTTCTCACTAAAAAGGTACAAACATCTCCAGTTTCCTGTAGTATTGAATCAGTTGTACTGGTTTTTGGATTGGTTGTTGAAGTCCTTATCTCAAAATTGGAAATGTTTCTGAGTTGAAACATATAAGCTTAACTCTCTTGTCTCATTACTTTCATTGTTTATAGTGTCTAAAACTAGGAAAGACGCTGTTGTTTTACAATGCTTTCCGCAAAATCTGAATCTGATGTTACTAGTTTAGCTCCATCTTCACCTTCAAGGTCTCCAAAACGTCCTGTATATTTCGTACAAAGCCCTTCAAGGGACTCACATGATGGAGACAAGTCGTCTTCTATGCAACCAAGTCCAATGGAGTCACCTTCACACCCTTCTTATGGTCGCCACTCAAGGAACTCGTCGGCTAGTAGGTTTTCAGGGATCTTTAGGTCCTCTTCAGGGAGAAAAAGTGGTAGTAGGAAAAGAAATGATAGTAAGGGGTGGAATGATAAGGGGTGGCCTGAGTGTAATGTTATCATGGAAGAAGGGAACTATGATGATGAGGATAAAGCGTTTACCAGAAGGTTTCAGGCCTTGATTGCTCTGTTAAGTTTTGTGTTTCTGTTTACGTTTTTTTGCTTGATTATATGGGTTGCTAGCAGGCCTTACAAAGCAGAGATTACAGTCAAGGTATGCCAGTTTTAAGTTTCATTTTCTCTGATTATTTGGTCTGCTTAATACAGTCATTAGAACAAACATTTTGTCGCCGAGATTTGAACTTCGAGAGTGGATTAGAATGGACATTACTCTAAATTAATGCTGCTGTACCTTTTCTGCAACTGTTATGCAAGCATTTATTTCATCAGGTTGAATCAATGTTCCAATAAGTTATTCATTTTGAAATAATTGGGCTGTTTAAAGATCTAGGGAACAGATAGAGTATAAATACAATAAATAGTTGGAATTTGGTACAGATGCCACAAAGAAAATTTGACTTCACTTTAACTGTTTGCTTAACATTTTCATTTCTTATTATACAATTTGACCGTCCAGAGTTTGTAAGCACCATTGATTTGTTTATGGATCTAGTTCAATTGTCTGATCGAGTACTTGTATGGTGACTGCTGTACAATTTCAAGCATTGTTATAATAATAGGTTATAAAGAAGAAGAAGAAGAAGACGAAGAAGAAGAAGAATAGGAAGAATCTGATGTCTAGTATTTAATCAGAAAGTGTATGATAGGGACCTTATACATGTAGCTTTCCACTTGGTCGTATTTTCATCCATAACTACTTCTAGAATCTGTGGAGATGTATAGGAACTTAGAAACTAGCAGCCAATGGTTAATTCTCTGGAGACGGTCAATAGTACAATGCATGTAGTTAAAGCTGATTGTTTTTTGACAAAAGGCCCACACCCATGCATGTTCCTTGGATCCACTATCTTCCATGTCAAGGATTGTCTTCATTTATACAAAATTGATCTGCTGTAAAGAAGCATATGTCAAATAGTTTTGCTTAGAGAGGATATTTTGCATGATTGCTTAGTGAGGATATTTATCCCTTCTCTAGTTCAGGTCATTTTCTATTTTTTTCGTTGTTACTATGTCCAGACAAATAAAAATGTTGTGGAAGGCCATCTTTCTGAATAACTAGGACTTGAAACTCCCTGTACATGCAGCTGAATAATTGAATCAACCAGCTGAATTCTGTGATCAAAATGACCAACACAGAGTTATTGTGCCACCCTAATTGGATTTAAAATCTTTATTTGGGGCTTGTGCTTGCTGAGATTCATCATCAACCTTTAAAAGCCATTTCTTTGTATCATATTCCTGTCTTATCTGGAAGATTCTCAGAGTTTGTGATTAGTGTGGTTCAGCTAGTCAGAGGGAGTTGTTGTATTTGAAGCCTCGATAATATTTCTATGAATTAGCCTTGGATGGTCCCAAACATATCTCCATTACAGGATGAATGAAGCCGTTTAGTGTGTGTCACTCACTAGCATTACAATGTGGTTCTTGAGGTTACATGTTTCTCTGTTGAAGTTCATTTCTAATGGAAAATCTGATTCTTGCAGAGCTTGGCCGTATATAATTTTTATGTTGGGGAAGGTACTGACTCCTCTGGTGTTCTTACAAGGCTGCTTACAGTGAATGGTTCATTGAGGATGAGTGTTTACAACCCTGCTACACTATTTGGCATTCATGTCAGCTCCACACCAATCAATCTTGTATACTCAGAGGTCCCCATCGCAACTGGTCAGGTACAATCCTTTGCATTACCATGTAATAATATTTAATCCAAATCAGTGAGGATTTGATAGATTCGGGATAGACCCTTAAAGCCAATAGAACTTAAAATGTTTTGAAATTATGTCAAGAACTTATGCTTTGTGCTGCAAGTTTGGAGTAATTGCATGATGTCTCTTTGCATCCTCCAATTAGAGAGCTTGGTCTCTAATTGGTATCAAAATCAATAATGATTGTTACTGATTTCCCTTTAATGCCGCAGTTGAAGAAATACTATCAGCCAAGAAAGAGTCGCAGGACTGTATCGGTGATTGTGGAAGGAAATAAGGTTCCTTTGTATGGAGCTGGATCAAGTCTAACAGTTTCACAAACTGGTATTGTAGTTCCATTGACACTGAAATTTGATATTAAATCACTCGGCAATGTGGTAGGAAAGCTGGTCAGGACAAAGCATCGAAGACGAATCTCCTGTCCCTTGGTCATTGATTCTAGCAGCTCCAAACCTATCAAGTTCAAGAAAAATACATGCACCTATGATTGAGGTCCTTCTGCCATGCTGCGAGCTATGACCTGGTGGCTCTGTGGTATCACTCTGGGAATACAGCATCTTGAGTTGCTGTGCTTGCATGAATTCCATTTTATTGAAGAGAGAAATCGATTCAAGTGAAATTTCCCCTCTTTCATTCTCGGCTTGTTCCCTTGTTTAAGATATGTGGTAATAAATGTGTATTTGTATGATTGTGTGCATACTATACTGTATGAAAGAGCCGAAAGTGATAAGTGTAAGAAAGATTGCATGTATATTGTTTCGAAGTGAGATTAATGTTGTTGTTGAACGAAAATACATGAAGCATAATCAATCATCAAGCAGTAAGTGTTCAAGGGCTCTTCTTTCTCCCCAGATCCGAACCTATGATTTAGCAGCATTCAGTCAATGCTAATGCTATAAAGCACTGCAAATAAGCTCTTCCTGTCCTGAAGTGTTTCTTTCCCATGAGGAATGAATCAGAAGGGATGTAATGTCACTGTCACAAATGTTAATTTCTTTCTGGTTTTGGGTTGTCCAGACGGAGAGATGTGGAAAGTTGACAGCAAGGAATTGGGGTGCGCTGCCATGGATGTGTTAATATTACTTTCGCTTACCAAGTTCATAAGTTGCCGGTACCGTTTTGTAATCAGAAAACGGATCTCATTCATCAAAGGAAATGCCAGAACGAAGGAGCTGCAGCTGGTACTAATACAATCAATCGACAGAGATCACGAGGTTATGCATCCGTCCGTCCTCCTTGAGGAAGATAATCTTCATGGATGCCTCATTATAAAGTAAATGGTCTGTTCTGTCTATAGCCCAGCCAGAAGAATACGCATCAATCATGAAAAACACTAACCCAAACATATTAAAAATCAAATTGTAGACTTGGAGTTGATGAATAGAGAAGGGGATTTTTATAGATTATAAAAAGAACGTAAAGGATTGTGTTTGTTTTTGCTATTTTTTGAGAATTTTTATTTTAAATTAATATTATTTTTATATTTTTGAATTGTTTTGATGTATTAATATTAAAAATAAATTTTAAAATATAAAAAATTATTTTAATATATTTTAAAATAAAAAATATTTTCATCTAATTTTCAAATAACAAAAAAAGGTTTTCCATGTTTATTGGGAGAAGAAAAAGAAAAAAAAGATTAAATTGTTCCCGAATAACTAAAAATTAAAAGATTTTTTTTTAGATTAATATAACTGTTTGGATTAGTTTGTGTATATTTTAATTAATTTTATAGATTTTAAAATTAATAATTATATAAGTTTTTAATAACTTTAAAATTTAAATTATTCAAACTAAAAGTTTATAAAAGTTGAATTAGAAATTAATTTAAAGTATGAACCTATACTTATTTGGCAAGAAGATTTTCTAATAATAAGAAAATGACAAATAATTTTTTAAAAAAAATATCATGGAGACATGACTTAAACTCCCTTCACGTTCATTCCTATCTCTCAATTTTGCCCTTTTACGTATGACTCCCTTAATAACCTCCACCAATTAAGGAAGATCTCCAGATCAGACCCTTTTAACCAAGATTCAGAAAACCCTCAAACCCCTCTACACAAATCTCAAACAACACAGAAAAACGTCTCCTTTCAACAAAACCAGCATGTTTCCCTCAAAACCCACCTCAAGATCCATGCTTCTCACTGTCACCATCCTCTTTTTACTCACTTCTACCATCCTTGTCACTGCCAATGAAGACCCAACAATTGAAACTGATAATGACGGTGCTGATAGTGATTTACAAGAATTGATAGCAATTGATGAGCAAGAAGGAGGAGGAGGAGAAGAGCAGCAGCAAGGTGACCAACAGAAGGAGGCTGAGGTATTGTCCAAAGCACAGAGGATAGTTCTTGAGCTGAACAGTGATAATGCGAGAAGGATTATTGATCAGAATGAGTTTGTGTTGATTCTTGGGTATGCACCTTGGTGTGCAAGAAGTGCTGAGCTTATGCCTCAATTTGCTGAGGCTGCTAATAAGCTCAAGGAGTTGGGGAGTCCTGTCTTGATGGCTAAACTTGATGCTGAAAGGTACCCAAAAGTTGCTTCAACTCTTGGGATCAAAGGCTTCCCTACTCTGCTTCTTTTTGTCAACGGGACCTCTCAGGTTTACACTGGTGGATTTTCCGGGTATGTCTCTTTTTATGGTTTTAATGCTTTTGTTTCCTAATGTCAAATTACGAGTGATTACATAAGTTTTTCTTAAATTATTCTCTTGCCTTGTTAAACAATTTTTTTTAGTTGTGCTTGATTTTGATCGATTGTTTTCGTATGATTAATTTGAGATCAGGGAAGATATAGTGATCTGGGCTAGGAAAAAGACAGGTGTGCCTGTTATTAGGATAAGTTCAAGTGTGGAGGCTGAGGATTTTCAGAAGAAGTATCACTTGTTTGTTCTTGGTCTTTTTGATAAATTTGAGGTATGTATGTTTAAACTGCCTCATGTTTTCTTTGATAAATTTTGAACTGAATTATAAACTTGCTAGCGAGCAGTCAATGAAATACAGAAACGCATATTTGGAATTTTATAGTGTTTGCACTCGGTCCTTGCCTCAATGGCGGAGTTTTTGTCACTTCGTGACATTTAACCAAAGGTGGAGTGTTGTGCTTTGAGAAAGGGCTGTTAAATGAATGCTTTATCACCATTGACTGTTCTGTTAATTGTGTCTTACATACGTTGCATCTTTTTGCCTGACTGGTTGGTGTTCGATGTTAGATTTTGAACTTTGTGTTCATCTCGTCTCTTAGGCATGAGAGCTTATAACACCTGAATGTTTTTGCGTTGGATTTCTTCTAGCTATCTAACAAATACCTCCAGCACACAATAGTGCCTGGCAGAATTGGTATGCTGCCGTTAACTGAAGTAAATGATGGTCCATGACTTCAACTCAGTTTTACTAACAAGAATGATTCTGCAAACTATTTTCTTCAATTGTTTTTAATAAGTTGATGGTGAGGGATGGTGAGGTTTAGTTTTATGTAGTTTTGTTTTGCTTATAGCACTTGCTCATAAAAGTTTGATCTAACATGCAGCACAGTCAACTATATTTTAAAAATTCAGAGTTTGAAAGGTAAAAAGATTTTCATTGGTTGAGCATCATCTCATCTCATCACTACAATTTTTCTCCTCTTTGATATTCATGGGATTTTACAAGTCTTTAGCAACTATATGTAGCTGTAAGCATCTTAAGCTTTTATTTTCTTTTGTATTTCATAGTTTCCACTAACCCCTCGATGTTTCAATGCATTAAAGTTTCTATTTACCAGATCAAGTTCTACATTTTTGGGATTTCTCTTGATAAACATGAAATTTTTCTTAGGGACATGATTACGAAGAATTTATAAAAGCAGCAACCATTGACAACGAAATCCAGTTTGTTGAAGTGAGCAGCTCTGCTGTTGCTAAAATTCTCTTCCCAAATATCAATGCTAGAGACAATTTCATTGGAATTGTTAAAAGTGAGCCTGAAAAATACACAGCTTATGGTGAGTTGCTGATGTTCAACCAACTTGTACTTTGTTTCATCTTTACAGAGACTGCCTTTCTGAGAGTTATTTTGAAATACGTTCATTCTTGTTTTTCATTTTTAATGAATTAATTCCAATCAGCCTCAATTTACTGAATTCATGAATGGAAACTTGCCTGTTTTGTAGGAGGGATCTTTGAAAAGGACACAATATTACAGTTTCTGGAATATAACAAGTTTCCCCTTGTTACCATTCTTACTGAACTGAACTCTGCCAGAGTTTACTCCAGTCCTGTCAAACTTCAGGTTGATACTTGTAACTTACATGCATTGTGACTACAGAAAAATAAGGATGAGTCATTGCTATGGCAGAAATTAATTTTTTGATTCCATTGTACTAAATGATAACCTTTTTTAAGTCGTCATGGATCTATTGTGCTTTGTTCATTTATTTTTCAAGGCATATCTGTGCTTCTAAATAATTTAATTTTCCTTCATTTTTCCACATATGGATACGGAATTTTATCCAGTATGCAACAGTGTAATATAGTGTCTATTGCACTTTCTTCTATCATTTACCTCTTAGATTTTCTAGAATGAGAGAACTCACATATAAAGCTAAACATGCACAGCCAAATCAAACCCAGGCCTCATAGCAGCACTCTGCCAAAACTTTCAATTTTTTTTTAAACAATTTGTAATGAAACTGTATAAGTAGATCTGGTGCACATGTTGGAAACTTTGATTTTGACTCTTCCTCAAGCGTTTGTTAAGTGAGAAGTTTATCCCATGGTTACATCAGTAATCATGTAAATAGCAATAATAGAACATCTGTTATCTGTTCTCTATATCAACGGCTACTTTAAAAACAATGCTAATCATGCTAAAGTGGTCTGGTGGAGTAAATTTTGAGATGACTTACTTTTTCTGCAGGTTATTGTCTTTGCAGATGCTGATGATTTCAAAAATCTCATCCAGCCTCTTCAAGAGGTTGCCAGAAAGTTCATATCAAAGGTACCTTGTTTGGGTAATTTAATTGAGGTTGCTGCCTTTTCTTAGCTTAATTTCCTGATCCTGTCCTTCTGGTGCAGATAATGTTCATATACATAGACATTGCAGATGAAAACCAAGCAAAGCCCTTCTTAACATTATTTGGGATTGAAGATTCAGAAAATATTGTGGTTAGTTTCCTAGCTAGCAACTAATTGTTTTCCTCAAGTTCCAGCAGTAGTTTCACTTATTTTTTTTGCTGAAGCTATAGCTTAATGAAATTTACATGTACTGGCTTGATAGGTGACTGCTTTTGACAACGGAATGAGCTCAAAGTATTTGTTAGAGTCCAATCCAACGCCAAGCAACATAGAAGTAATTTTTTTCTTCACTATTCTTTCCCCTTTGAGAATATCCAACTTAGCTAATATGATATAATTTGGCTGTTGTAGGAATTCTGCTCGAGGCTTCTGCATGGTAGTCTGTCACCTTACTTCAAATCACAACCAATACCTGATAATGTGAGTGTTTTTAACTTTCTGTAAATTGATTATGGTAATGCACGTGTGATTGAAGCTTGGGGGATTGTTTTTTTTTTTCCCCCTCCTTTTTGAAGAAGACATGGAATAATGCTTGCATGGTAGGGAATAGGTAGGCTTTTGATGATGCTTTGCAGCAGTTGGTCAGCTGGAGAAGCTCCATTCTATTCTGGAGGAAAATTTCTTGAACAATCCATGTTATGATAATTTGTGACCCTGCTTTAAATTTTTGATGGATGGCAATGTGCAGAAAGTCACACATGGCTTATGTAGTATAGCTGTGTCTTGATGGAAATTAAGATAAATAGTTGTGGTATTATTATGCTTCAATAATATTCTAATTTTTAGACAATTATTGGAGGAAAGAGAACAATATCATCAGAGCAAACTTGTTTAATTTCCATTAAAAGTACATTGGACTCCTTTCATCCTGTGAAAACTTGATTTACTTTCAATTTCCTTCATCAAAACACATTATTTTCATGTTCTTGAGAGTGATGAAACTTGGAATTGTTATGTAATGCTGGTTCATTGATTTCAATTTTTAAACTATCCTGTGATTACGGGAAATTGCAGAAAGAGAAAATTCTCCAGGTTGTTGTAGGGAAGACTCTTGATGACTTGGTTTTGAGCAGTCCCAAGAATGTACTTCTAGAGGTAAGCACAATTTCATCTAACCATGCACCACAGGTTTAAGCTCTGCAAGTTTGGATGGAAAAAAAATTCTCATTCCTGATTTAGGAGGGATGCATTTTAATGTTAGAAATGAGTGTGGTTATGTAACCAGAGATGGGAAGCATGCAATATAACCGATTTCCCTGAAACTACAATTTCTAGAAAATACTAAAGATGTTAGTCGTTTTCATTACATTACAGTCTATTTCAAGTGAACTGCATCTTCTGAAACCACATGCCTGCTGCTCTTGTCTAAAATACCTTATAGACCATAAGAATTAAGTGGATGCTGCAACTAGTATCTATTTCAACTTTCTTTCTTGAAACGTTAACGACAGGTGTATACACCATGGTGCATCAGCTGTGAGACTACAACTAAGCAGATTGAGAAGTTGGCTAAGCATTTTAAAGGTGTAGACAATTTAGTTTTTGCAAGGATAGATGCTTCTGCAAACGAACATCCAAAACTGCAGGTAAGAGATTTGCTTCAACACAATTTTGTTGCAAATTAAAGTAAACATTTTAAAGCCATTGAAAGATAACCGTATTTGATGCATGAAATTTACCAGGTGGATTTTGTGCCACCTGGCATTCAAATCTATCATTTTGGTTGGTTGCTTAACAGTACAAGTTAGCAATCAATCTTTTAGAAAACTGTTCCTCAACATTTGGGATGAAGAAACTCTTTTTTTTCCCTTTCAGCTAAGGAGTCTTATAGTAATTGATGATGAACTTATAATACTGAGAACTCTTCCTTTGTTACTATTAATTTTTGTAGGTGGACGACTATCCAACACTTCTATTTTATCCAGTCGGGGATAAAGAAAATCCGGTAATAATTTCAGGATATGTTCATTTCCATATTCATTATTTTTTAATTGTATAGGCAGATTATAGAATCTGATGCATGAAACCTGTTTCATTGTGCAGGTCAAGCTTTCAACAAAATCCAGCTCAAAGGACCTGGCAACAGTCATCAAATCTCTTTTGAGAGCTAAAGAGGATGTCCCCAAAGATGAACTATAGAAGTGTAGTGAATAGGAGCAGTGAGAACATAACTTGATCAAAGAACAAGAAGCTGGATGAGTTTCTAAATGGGATTCTGAAAGTGATGTTGTGTGAAGTAGTTCAAGTAATTTAAATTTGCTTGCGTTGGTTACCACAGTTTTCAAGAGTTACAACTAAAGCAAGCGGCCATGCTTAATACCTGCAAACTCTAAAGAGCCTGTCCACAATCTACCAGGCTGAAATGCAGTTCCATTGTATACTGGTCAAGTGATGACTGACAGAGAATAGTTACTAAGAGAATACTGGTTGCTATTTCGTTATTATACTGATAAATCACAATACCAATGAAATTTATGCATTTTGTGGGATTTGTCTTCAGAGCATTTGCTATCTTAATTATTATTGGACACGATCTGCTATCAAGTTGTCTCTGTTAAATACATGTATCTGCTACCTGCCAGTCTACCATTGGTACTGTGAAACCTGAATTATTTGGACCATACACTGGTTAAAGCCGATGTGAACAGTTTTTGGACATTTGGGCTTGCCAAAGATGGAGTATTCAGCAACTGGATTCAAGCACTCAAAGAATCGAAGCTAAAATAAACAATTGAAAGGCTTTCCAGATTGAGACAATCGAAAAGAGAAAGAAAAAAGTTTATTGTCCTAAAATAAAGTAAGCTTCATATGAACAAATGCTATAAAAAATCCCATGTACTCGTGATGTTCGGTCTTTTCAACCATATTTGCTATCCCGACTCCACCTGTTTGGAGGGGAAAACAAACCATTATTATTGAAAGGAAAAGGGAAAAAGAAAAGCCCACCAAGGAAATCCATTTCTATTATCAATCAATGAAAAACTGTGTTGTCACAGATTGCGCTCACAAAAATTGTGAAGGATAGGATGAAGATGATGAGTGATGCTCTTCCTAGTAAATTGATTAGCTTTCTCGCAACAGATTGCCCTAAGAAGGAAGCAACAGTCGCCACAGCTACGGAGTATAGAGCTGTGTTGGAAATTAAAGACGACGAATTCTGAAAGAAACTGGTTTCTGATGCTAATATAGCATGTAATTCTAGTTTAGGTGCTCAAATGTTGGTCAGTAAACTACTCACCATGAGGGACTGGAAAACGTTTCAGAAGGTAATATTTTTTTATTATTATTATAACATGGGATGTTCGGGCCAGCTTATACGCATTTGAACTAATTCCTATGAACCCTAAAGTTAACAACCAGGTAAGCCTTCAATAATCAATATTGACAATCACATGACTCGAAAATAATACCACAGAAGGAGCAAAATTCTTGATCTCAAGTTCTTACCACTGACCATCTACTAAATGGTTGTAATACTTAACTACTGAAATAGATGTAGAAAATACAGGCTTGTTTGAGAGTATAATTGCAGTTGTTTTTTAAAGTGTTTTTCATACTGAAATACATCAAAATGATGTTTTTAATTTTTTTAAAATTATTTTTGAGATCAGCGTATCAAAACGATCGAAAACATACAAAAATTGTTTTTTAAAAAAAAATTAAATTTTTTAGAAATACAAGTTGGTCCACGTTTCCAAACGCTCCCGAATGGCAAAGTTCATTGTGGTACTTGACAACAATATTTTATTTTATTTTATTTTTAATAAAAACAACTGTTCTCGTACATTGTAATAAAAAAAATAAAGCTCTCTCTCTCTTGAAGGAAAAGATAAGAGATGTATTTATAAATAATATGAAGAAATACTATTTCGATTTTATATAAAGTTTGATTCCTAATTGAAATAGTTACTTTTTCTACTTTCAATTATACAAAATAAATATTATTTTACTAAAATAAAAACTAAGAATGGAAAGCTGACTCATCGAGATTTAATATATATTTAGGAGATACAAATCCCATATATAAAATGCTTATTGTTAAGAAGTTTCATGAAAAAAATCAAACATTTAATTTAATTCAATAAATATTTGAATTTATTATTTTATTAAGATTAAAACAATTTATTAATATTAATGAAAAATATCAATATATAGACGAACAAACCTAATTAATTAAAGGTGATTTTACCAAATAATTGAAGAATTTAGAGACTTATGGCCTGTTTGGTCATCTCAAAAAATGGCAAACTTCCTGCAGAAAAACATTATTATTGTATGGCACAAATTAACTCTTCTTTTTGAAGGGTACGAAGAAGTTTTTGTGTATAATTCCCTTCAAATACGAATAATTATATATTGAGAGGACCAAACATCACGCTCAATCAAATCACAACAAGAAAAAATAAAGAACATTTGAACTATTACATAAGCAGTGCATCACAAGTTAACCAGTTGATAAACTCTCTAAATTGGAACAACATTCATACACTGTTGTAACACTTAAAATTGATAGAAGTAAAGCATCACAAGTTAAAAAGTTGAAGCAGAAGGATAGCAAGTTATAACATCATGAAACACCTTAGTGAAAGTGAAGAAATTAAACTGATGCATAATTTTCATCAATCACTCTCTTCTAGACACATGAAAGTATTGCTCTAGTTGCCTAAAATCATTCAATTTGTGAACCGTTATCCTAAAAATTAAATTGGTGGTTTTCATAAATTTTCAATTAAACATGCATAATTAAGTTATAGATCATGGTAAAAGCATTTCATAAACCCTTATATTATTAAATTAATAGCATAAAACCATTATTCAAAGTATCGATAAAAAAAAAATTATTACCTATGTTCTTGAGTTATAGGTGAACGAAATGAATCTACATGACAGAATAACACCCGAGATTGGAAAAGTTAGGTTAAAACTTTTTAGTGTAAGTTAAATTGCAACAGAGAAAAACAAAATCCTAAATTAATTACCTGAATTATTGAAGAAAATAGTGCAAAACCCAATCTGTTTACAAAGAGAAGGGGTAAATTAGGATATTCGTTGGTGATAATGATGGGTCTGGTGCGATGTTGCCATGGGTATGTGTTTTTGGTGGTTTACATAGAAAGATTGAAATTGTTAAGATGAAAGAGAAGAAGATGAAAAGTTTGGGACAAAGGAAAATCAAATCGATGAAGAGAGGGTGATTTTTCTACAGTTATGGATGTTATTAGGGACGAAGAAGATGGGAAGTTAATTAATTTTCAGCTACTAGTTTTGTTGTTTTTTGTTTACGTTTCTAAGGGTGTGGGGTGCTGGAGGGGGTACTACAGGTGTAGAATATAATGGAGCGAAATTAAACGATTGAGATTTTATCATATCAAAAGTAATCAACGGTCTCTATAATTTTGGTTTTATATTAAGATTTAAATAATTATTTTTTCAATTAGTAATAGATTATCCGTTGCAAACTTTACTTTGTCTTTAGTAATGGAGTTTTTGCTATTAAAGCCTGTTGCTAATATTAAAAAAATAATATATGTTTAATTCATTGCAAATCTGTTATTAAATTTAACAATAGATTTATCCGTCGCTAAATTCAGATGCTAATAGCCCCTATTTTAAGTATTGTCCTTGATATACTGATCAGTTTTCTCACCACATGATGCCCCATCACGACGGCAATTGTGGCCACGGTGAAGAAGTAGAGAGCTGTGTGTGTAAGAATTGAAGAAGATATAGTCAGTTAGTTCTAAATGAGCTTATAAGTTACTGCTGCTCCTTTTGAGTTATAAATGTTGCGTTTAAATAAGCAGAAAGATTCGTAGCTGAAAAAAGGTTACAGTAGGGGACGGGGAAACGTTTTAGAAGGTAATATTCAACGATAGACAAGGAAGCAGAAAACATCATGGCGAAGGTGGCTGTGGCGCTTGACACCTACAGCGTTGGGATTCTCAAAAATATTTTGAAGGCATTGTCAATGGATCTTATTGATAGAAATAAATTGTTCTTAAACACTACAGTTTACGTATAGAAGAAGAAACAAATTTAAGATGGTAGAGTTGAGTAGAAAGATCAATACTTCAAATGCCTATAAATAGGATTACATAGAACTTGAAAATGACTGAAACTCTCAACAAACTTGAGAGATTATTGGAATTGAAAATAACAAACTCAGCAGAAAGTTTCTGCTGTAAATCCTGAAGAAGCTAAACAAAAAATTCAAATATTAAAACTACTCTTAACTCTATCCTTCTCAAGGTAGAATCTCATAATTCTAACACTCCTCCTTGAGACTTGCTTTGGACAAACCAAGTTTCATCCTTAGAAATTCCAGTCTTGATCTAGGAAGAGCTTTAGTCATTATATCAGCAAGTTGAACATCTGTTGGACAATAATGTAACTTTATAAGCTTGTTCTTCTTAGCTTCTCTTATAGAATGAAATTTCACATTGATGTGCTTGGTTCTGCCATGTTGAACCGGATTTAGAGCAATAGCAATGGCAGATTTGTTGTCACAATAAAGCTCAGTTTGTGAGCTTTGTACTTGACCCAAATCAGCAAGCAATTTGTTCAACCAAATTGCTTGATTTGCAGCAGCTTCCATGGAGATATACTCTGCTTCAGCAGTTGATTGTGCCACCACCTCCTGCTTCTTTGCATTCCAACAGATTGCACCTGAACCAATATTAAAAACATACCCAAAGGTACTCTTCATGTCATCAACACTCCATGCCCAGTCACTATCTGTATAACCAATTAGTTTTACTCCTCCTGTCTTCAAGTACCAGATGCCAAGATCAGCTGTTCCTCTGATGTACTTCAACACCCTTTTAGCAATTCCTATGTGAATATTGCTAGGTGAGCTTATGAACCTTGACAGCAAACCAGCTGGAAACATTAAGTCAGGTCTAGTTGCTGTCAAGTATAGTAAACTGCCCACTAGGCTTTTAAATCCAGAGGGATCTTCAAGTTTCTCACCATCATTCTTTGAAACCTTCTCATTTTATGCTAAAGGAGTTGCTACTTCTTTGCATGACTCAAGTTTGAACTTCTTGAGTATATCAACAACATATTTCCTTGGTGAAACAAAAATACCCGAACTACTTTGATGTATTTCCATTCCAAGAAAGTAGTTCATAATGCCAAGATCAGACATTTCAAAAACATCTTGCATTTCAGTTTTGAACTCTTCCAATAACTCTGCATTGCTTCCAGTAACTAGCATGTCGTCTACATAGAGTGATATCACCAGCTGCAAACCATCTTCATCTTGTTTCAGATATAAGGTAGCTTTATTTTCACTTCTCTTGAATCCTAGTTGAATCAAATGAGTGTCAATTCTGTTGTACCAAGCCCTTGGTGCTTGCTTCAAACCATAAAGAGCCTTGTGTAGCTTGTAAACTTTGTGCTCATTACCAACAACTACAAAGCTTTCTGGTTGTTAAACATAAATTTATTCAAGAAGTATTCCATTTAGAAAAGCAGACTTCATATCTAAATGATATACTCTCCATCCTTTTTATCCCGCAAGAGCAAGTAGGAGTCTTATAGTATCATGCCTAGCTACTGGTGCGAAAGTATCTCTATAATCTACTCCAGCAACTTGAGCAAAGCCTTTAACAACCAATCTAGCCTTGTGTTTGAAGATTGAACCATCTGGATTGAATTTGGTTCTGAAAACCCACTTCACTCCAATTTCCTTTTTATCTTCAGGAAGTTCAGTCAATCTTCAAGTCCCATTTCTTTCAATGGAATCAATTTCTAATTTCATTGCTTCAATCCAAGTTGGAACTCCTGCAGCTTTAGTGTAATTTGTAGGCTCAGCATGTACAAGATTACATCTTTCATACACATCAGACAATTGTCCAACCTTAAGTACTGTTGTATCTAAAGTTGCTTCAATGTCTTGTTGATCTTCAACACCAATACTTCTTACTGGTGGTTCAAGTGTAGCTGTGATATTCTGTTCAACTCCTTTTAAGTCCCAATTCCAGCAGGCATTCTCATCAAATTGCACATCTCTGCTGACCTGAATTTTAGCTGTATTCAGATTGAAAATTCTGTAACCTTTTGATTCTGTTGCATATCCCACAAGAATCCCTTTTTCTGCTCTTGCATCCAGTTTCCCTCTTTTGGCAGATGGAACAAGAAAATAGCACAATGATCCAAACACTTTTAGATGGTTGGCTGTAGGCCGGACTCCAGACCATTCCTCCAATGGTGTTTTGTTTTGAACATACTTAGTTGGAAGTCTATTAAGCAAGTATACTGAAGTATTTACTACTTCAGCCCATAGAAACCTTGCAACTTCTTTTCAAACAATATACATCTGGACATCTCCATCACTGTTCTGTTCTTCCTTTCAAAAACTCCATTCTGCTGTGGAGAGTAAGGAATCGTCAGCTGGTGTACAATCCCAGCTTCTAAACAAAATGCATTAAACTCCTTCGAAATATACTCTCCACCATTATCAGTTCTCAACACTTTAATCTTCTAACCACTTTGAGTTTCAGCCATGCTTTTGAAGTTTTTGAACATAAATAGTGCTTGTGATTTGTTTTTCAGAAAATAAACCTAAGTCATTCTACTGAAGTCATCAATGAATAGTATAAAATACACATTATTATTCAAAGAAGCTGTGCTCATAGGTCCACATATGTCTGAGTGGACTAACTCCAGCATGTGAGTTGCTTTTTTAGATATACCTTTAGGAAATGGTTGTCGATGTTGCTTTCCCAGTTCATAACTTCCACATGTATGAGCAGTAACATGAATTGCAGACATGTTTTCTACCATTCCAGTATCATACAACAACTTTAATGAATTGAGATTGTAATGACCGAATCTTTTGTGCCAAAGAATGCTTTCATCAATCTTAGCACTAAACACATGTCCTTTAACAACATCAAGCTTCAAATAGAAGCTATTATTATCCATTTTGATTTTTGCTATCTCTAAATTATGTGTATCAGTGATAAAGCAAAATTTCTCTTTAAAAGAGACTTCATAACTATTCCTGAGCATTTGTGCAACACTAAGGAGATTTTGATCTAGTTCAGGAATGTAAAGAACATTTGTGATGGTTTTAATACCTTTATTTGTGCTGACTGCAACAGTTCCTTTTCCCTTAGCTTGCACAATATCTCCATTTCCCAACTTAATCTTCGATTGAACTGATCTGTCAATAGAGGAAAAGATTGACAGAAATTTAGACATGTGACTTGTGCAGCCACTGTCTATAAGCTATGTATTCAGTTCGGAGGTATTGCTAGCTTGTGTTGCCATAAACAAATGCTCCTCTTCATCTTTGCCTTCTTCAGAAACATTTGCTTGTTGTTGTATTTGTTGCTGAGATTGTTTCTTCTTGATTCTGCAAAATTTCTCACCGTGACCGAGATTATTACAGAATAAACACTGAAGAGAAGGTTTCCCTTTAAACCAACAATCTTTCTCAGTATGGTTAGTTCTTCTGCAATAAGAGCATGGTGAGAAAGTCTGTCTTCTTGAAGGTATACTTGTTTTCTTTTAGCATACTTTACAGGTTTGTTTCTTGGCAGGTTACCAGCACTCCTTTCCTTGTTGTTTGCTTGGAAAGCCCCTTCAACAATCTCATCATCTCTCATATGAACCCTTTGCTCCTGAATATGAAGTTTGCTAATTAACTCTGCAATAGTCAGATTTTGCAGATCGCAAGATTCTTCTATTGCTGAAATCTTAGCTTTAAACTTTTGAGGAACAGACATCATAAGTTTTTCTACTACCTTATGATCTTCAAATGTATTTCCAAAAAGCCTTATTTGATTTACAACATCCATTAATCTGCTAGAATAATCTTTGACAGATTCATTGTCTTTCATGTTCATCAACTCAAATTTCCTTTTAAATGCAAGAAGT
Source organism: Populus tomentosa (assembly GCA_018804465.1). Lineage (NCBI taxonomy): Eukaryota > Viridiplantae > Streptophyta > Magnoliopsida > Malpighiales > Salicaceae > Populus > Populus tomentosa. Next base: position 15,903,935 of record CM031969.1, on the reverse strand, counting down.
TTAACTGCTTTGACTCTGCTGCTGCCTTTAAATTCAACTTGAAGCTTATCCCATACCTGTTTTGGTGTTTCCAGATTCATTATTTTTGTGAAAATATGATCTGCAAGACCAGAATGAAGACAGGTAATGGCTTTGTCCTTCTTGAGTTTTTCTTCTTCATGTGCTTTCATTTGAGCGATTGTAGGATTTGCATTCAATGGTGGAGGATCAGAATCAGTCACCACAACATTCCATAAGCCATGAGATCTTAGATAAAATCTCATCTTGACAGCCCAAATATGATAGAGTTCCCCCACTAAACATTGGAATTGCAGATACAATATTGTTTGAAGAAGACATTGATAAAAAACAGAAGGAAAATAACTCTCAAGTGTTTTGCTCACCCTCTCTGTGTTTAGCACTCAAAATACTTGCCTCACCCTCTTTGTTTTATCACTCAAAAAAAAAGAAAATTTGCTTGCCCCACAACCTGTAGGATCTATATGCTCTGATACCACTGATATAAATTAATTGTTCTTAAACACTACAGTTTACGTATAGAAGAAGAAACAGATTTAAGATGGCAGAGTTGAGTAGAAAGATCAATATTTTTCATTAACTTCAAATGCCTATAAATAGGATTACATAGAACTTGAAAATGACTGAAACTCTCAACAAACTTGAGATATTATTGGAATTGAAAATAACAAACTCAGCAGAAAGTTTCTGCTGCAAATCCTAAAGAAGCTAAATGAAAAATTCAAATATTAAAACTATTCTTAACTCTATCCTTCTCAAGACAGAATCTCATAATTCTAACACTTACAAGTTGAAATAAAAGAGGAAATTCCACTTGTGGAGGGATTCCCATCTCCTAAAAAAAAGGACCCAAAATGAAACCTCCACCAAGTCCAAGCATGCCTCCAACTGTGCCAGCCATAACACCTAGGAAACAATATAGAATAAGTTCGTGCACTGACCAGTTATTGCTTGCTTCTCCCATGGATGTAATTTTTCTCCGCCCTTTGTACAGGCTAACCGCCTCGTATGAAGTTACACCAGCTGCCACCGGGATCTGAAAAGCAAGGGCAAAATATAGTAACTACTCTTATACTATAAGATTTCATGAATATATATGCACTCAACACAGTGAAGGTACCTGTAATATGTTCAATAGCCAATATATAGCTGAGCAGGTTGTTGTATAATTCTGTGACCAACAGCCAGACATTGGTTTTTCATTAGACTAGCTGATGATCAATACAGAAAAACAAAGGAACTGGCTCACTCTGTAATGTGAAAATATCAACGAGTGGTGAAAACCTTCCCAATCTGCAATGCAAGAATGATCAGCCACACAATGACAAGAATTCCAAGGTCCTTCCATTTAATATTCTCTATTATAGAGACCTGACAAGGTTTCAGAAGTTATTAATCATGAAAGTCCACTAAAATGAAACTCAGACTGCTTAACTTTTCGTACATTCTCTTTATTGGGCTGAAATAGAAGCGCCAGATCGTAGTCGATAATGAGCAGTTCCAGTGTAGGGTGTCTTAGTCTTAAATTATAGAAAACAGATGTCGCCGCTGCACCTGTGATCATACCTGACAAAAGCTAACAGAGTCGACAACAACTTCATGACATATTTTAAGGATACAGTAATGCAGTAGCCATGAGAGTTGCTTGATATTTTGAATCAACTCAGAAATGTCTGAGCATATATTTTCTGTAACTTGATAGAAATGTTTTATCAACCCACAAGATAAATGCAGCATCTGTTCTTCTTTGACATTACTATATATCCTCATAACGCATGCATTAGCCATATGAGGAGGTTTTCAGATGCATAAATATTAGAAGGGGGGATCTTCACTTGCATTTTGATAATGCTGTTGATGATTTAGAATCAAACCCAATAACCAGTGTAAGCATGGGAACAAAAATGCCGCCTCCACCAACGCCTCCCACGCTCCCACATGCTGCTCCAAAGAATGCAATTATAGTGCCCCCAACAATTCTCAAACCAAATCTCATGTCCTGAAAACCCAATCAAAAGCTACTG